>PVJL010003840.1:0-146068 GCA_004026885.1 Lyroderma lyra | reverse complement strand
CACCCACACCCACACTCACCCACACCCACACTCACACTTTATCCAGGGAGAGGAAATGAATATGATTTAACTGTCAGAACAGAAAGGTATCCCGTAGCACGTCACTGCAGATCAAAGTGGAGAACGGTGTCTTCACGACCACCAGCTCTCTGTCTGGGACCACCCGGGGCTGTTTGCGTTTCCCGCGTGGGCCGTAGGCTGGAAAGCGCCGCCTTCGTTGATACACAAAGCCAAGTTTACGAACAGGACGTGATGCCATTCCAAAAGCTGACGAACAGGTCAGCACCTACCAGATTTAGACTCACCAGAGACACATGCAAACGGGTTATTCAGCCCTCCCCACCCCAACCTCTCCTCACGCCCACCACGCGTATGAACACCGGTCCATCAGCTGTGCAGATGCCTGTCCGCCTTCTGGACGTAGGGAGGGGGCCTGTGTCTAAGGGGCGCTCCTTCCCATCACCACCTGTCCACCTCTCCAGGCCCATGACCCAGACCTGCGGGGTCGGGAGCTGCTGGGCCACGGGAGCTCCTTGTGTGGCATGGTGGCCAAACTGCTCCTGTTCCCACTGCTTGTCTGCTGAGAGCGTGGAGGGGAGGAAATGTGACAGGCTGGGGACCTTCACCTGCTCACTGATACTCCCGTCAGAAATCACCCTTCATGACAGAGGGAGAGATGGTAACGCCCAAGCAATAAAACAGTGAGGGGTGAGCAGGCGCACCAGCATCAGGCCGGAGAGGAAGGCCAGCCAGGAGCCAGGGCCAGCCTGGTGGGAAGGCACTGATGCCCAGATGTGGGCGTCCACGAGAAGCAGAAGACACCACCGAAAGGCAGGTTTCATCGTTACGGCGCAGGCCGGGCCCCGCTCCCACAGCAGGTGGAGCCCCACGCCCCTCTCCCTGACACAGAGCAGCCTAAGGTAGAAACTGGCCCCACGAAGCCAGTGTCCTGGAGAGACGGTGGAGAGGCACTGGTGCCCGGGGAGCCCCAGACATTCTAGTGTCTTGAGTCGTCCCAGCGGGGTGCCAGATGCCTGGACAAGCCCTCAGAAGGTTGAACCTAGAGCACAGTGAGGGGAGACTGCCTCCTCCCCGGCCCACGCCCAGGGCCATTTGCTGCGGAACCTCCGTTGCACCGTGGGTCGGAGCCGCCGAGTACTGGGGTGGGTAGTTCCGCCTTCACAGAGGCAGTGCGGTTGGGGTTCAATAAACGGGGGTGCAGGAGGTGTCAGCAGTCAGTCCTGATTGGGGTGGGGTGTTTCCCACGGAGGCGCTGACACACGCCCGCAGCTGACAACAGGTGGAAGGCCTACGACAAAATTACTGCGTTGCCTGCCTCTGGTTGGATCGGTAATGTCAACATGGCTCGTCACCACAGACACACACTCAGAACTCCCGAAGCTCCCGGCACCTGGGACGGACAGCTGTCTTCGTTTGCAGTGACGGTTCTGGTCCTTTTCCTGAATCGCTGACCCGTCGACCCCTTCCCTGCTTACTGGTTGTCTCCTCAGCCTTCAGGCTCTGTCCCCTTTCAGATCCCCACACCCTGCACTCATGCACCGAGACGGTGACCCAGAACCTTTGTTTCGGGGTTGGCCTAGTGATGGCCCATTTGCGTGCAGAGTTGGGCTGGCCTGACCTCCCCTGACCCTGACCCATCTCTGATTCCCTCAAGAGACCCTGACTTTTCAATCTCTGACCTGCACTGAACCACCTGGAAAGCTTGTCAGCAAAGATTCTGGGTCCCCACCCACAAAACGTAGAGTCGGTAGGTGTGAGGTGGGGCCTGAGAATCTGCACTGCAGCAAGGTACCTCAGTGGCTCTGGTGATACTGACTGAGGAACCCCATGAAGAATTAAGTGTTGTGACTCCTTCCCAGCCTAGGCTGACACTGGGCTGTCCAAGATCTGGAAGACTTGGGTAATTCAAACAGATCGTACCCAGGAACATGCTGGCAGCTGAAGCTCTGCGTGTCGGCCACGGCGTCCCCCACAGGAGTTCCAGCCAACCTTCTGAGTGTCTGTTCTCACCACTGTACTTCCTTTCCCATGCCTGGAGCCCCCAAACCTGACCACTCACCATCTCCAGCATCATGTCCCCCTCCGTCTCTACAGACATTTATGCACACCATCTCTTTTCCGGCCATGTCTGCCGAGGAAACCCCAGGCTACTGATCACCCAGCAGTGTCGTCAATGTTACACGCTCAGAGGAACCCTTCCTACTACATCAGGATGCACATGGTAGCTTCCTCCTTTAGAGTCTTGGACACTTGTCTGAGTCCCTCCAACCTCACTTATCCCATCTGCCATGCATTCGGGTGATGGGAAGACGCTATTTTCATACACTGCATTTCTGAAAACATTTGAAAGTAAAATTTAAAAAGAGCTGAATTCCCAAAAAGCTAAATAATATTAAACATTCTTAATTATAGCTTGCCTCTTAGGTACACCCCCTCATCAGTGTGCTTCCAGAATGTTGCCTTTTTAAAAATTTACTTACCCAACATGGTAGACTGCGTTGATTTTAATAAGTATCTATTTGTGTCTTAAGAGTTGCCATTTTTGGCACACTGACTCAGTTGAGGGTATGAGGCCAGGTATTCTCAACTGGAAGTGAGCACTTCCAGTTTTTGGTTTTTTTCATTAACGCATTTTTATAAAATAGTTTTTAAAAAACTTACAAAATATCTTAACTGGGCACACGGAAATGGCTGCCTGGGAAAAGCATCTGAGGCTATACTCAAACTAAATTTCTGGATCCTGAATTCCACAGGCATTTGACAAAGTCTGTCCTGAAATCCCAGAAGACAGACCATGTGATCACACAGGCAGAGGGTGGCTGTCTATAAACCAAGAAGCGAGCCCTCACCAAGAACCAGTCAGCATCTTGACCTTGTACTTCTAGCTCTCAGAAGCATGGGAAATATACGTCTGAGCCACCCAGTCTGTGGGATTCCATGATAGCAGCCCAAGCTGACTTAGAGAGTTTCCTTGTTTGCAAAATAGGGGTGACAGTGATGCCTACCTCATCAGGTTCTGATGACTAAATAAGATAGCATGTACTTTGTAAACTCATAAAACTGTAAACTCATAAAATGTGAAGCAACGGTTAATCTCATTAATACAAATTACAGCTAAATCTCCGGAAACAGAATGGGTATTTTGGGGAAGGGGCTGCTTGTCATGAAATTCCATCAACACAGACCCTGCGGTGTGATCAGCATGTGTTGAATAAGGACATGAAAGAACATATTGCCTTGCAAGAGTAAATTCTAGCAACAACCAGGAGACACAGCTAACTACCCTCTAGGTGAGTGAGCCAGCATTGCTCAAGTATCATCTGATTCTCTGAGCTCTGGCTGGCCAGCACTGATTGGCTCTTCGGTCTTTGCATCTGGAGCCAGTCCTCAACCCATGGAGAGATACATGGTATCTTCAGTTGTGGAAGTGTGCCACCCATATACCCTTCAAGGACGGACTTGATGTGGGGTGTGGTCAGTCCCTTCAGGGTTGGCCTCAGAGAACCCCTTTCTGCGGGCAGCCTACATCCTATAGTCATAGGGATCTGGGTAGAAAAAACTGGCCATTTCTGCCCAATGCAGGCCACTCAGACCAGGACGCCTCCCCGAGCCTTTGTTGGGCGGGCTGCAGTGGACTTCTCCCTTCCTTCCCTCCCTTCACAAGTATCAATTCCTACTTACCAAGCATCTTCCATCCCAAACTCGGTCTTAATATCAACTTCCGAAAAGTGGCATCAGTTAATTCAATGTTCACCAGCACTGCAGTAAGAGCAGTTGGAATTTCCTTAGCTGGATAGGATGGAGACAGAAAAGGCAGTTCTCTTTCTCTCTACGACAATAGTTCTCAAACTTTTCATGTTCTTGACACCCTGTTGAAGACCCATCTTTTGAGCAGCACACTTGAAGGGATTAAATTGTATCCATGGGCAACACTGTATTATTTGCTGAGTAGAATTATCCATTGTCCTAAATGCTGTGTAATGATGACTTTAAAAACTAATTTGATAATGACCCACTGTAAGTCATTTATTTTATATCATGTCTCGGTAAACTCATGCATATAGGTCTATGTGTGTGCATGACAGAAATAAGTCTCTGACAGTTACATAAAAGCACTCTGACAATTTTTGTTTGTTCTGAACAATGCTGGACATTATCCACTTAATTAATTTCATTTCTTGCTAGGGTCATATTTCTGTGCATGAAAAAAAACCCTGTATTTTATACTTAGAAGGCAAAATTTATTTCATATATTAACACATGATCATTACTTCATCTAGTATTTCCCCAATTTTTTTCATCATGACTTACAGTGAAAAGCACAGTTTATACCATGGTCCACTGTACACAGATTAGAGTTTCATGAAAACATACTTCCCTTCTATATGGGATATACTTTGACGTTTACTATTTTAGTCTATTTCACTTTTAAGTGGTTAGAATGCAATCAATTTATGTCACGATCACTAGTTGAAAAATACTACTATACCAATAATGTTCAGCATTCTACCTGAGAGACACTTTCATAATTGCAGGTACTCCAGTTGTAATGAAAACATCTTTGACATGTAGATCAAAATGGGACATCCTGACCTTGACATGAAAAGCAGAGCTACAGGAAAAGGATGAAGTGCCCAAACGTGAACACCAATGAGACCAACTGCAGCAGCATGTACACGTGCGCACACGCAAAACTTGAGGTTGGCCCGGCAGGTAAGGGTGGGCTCTGGACATGACTACTTGAGGATGTTGTCACTATGTTTGCATTCCTAACCGCTGCTTCATACAGACCCCTTGGTCCTTTGCTTTATACATCAAAGAATGTTTACAGGAGTCATTTAGCCTGCGTCGTTTTTAGAAATGCATTTGCCTGAGCAAGTTACTTCGTACCTTGGTCTTGCTGCAGTGCCGTAAGAGCTCATCATTTTCACAAAGGTGATTCCTACACCCACGATCTGAAATGTTCTGGCTTTTTTTCTGTCCATTGCAAGAAACCTTGACCCTTCATGGTTTTGATTGCTTTTCTCAAAAACATGATTTTTCACCTGAACACAATGGCCAGATATCTCTAAGTTCCCTGTTGCTTCCTGGTGCTCCAAAGGTGAGTGCGACTCTAAGTTCAGTGACAAAGACTTGTCACCAAACTGTGAGCCTTTTTAAGGATTTGGAGAGTCGCTATCTCATGCAAGCACATCCACAGACGTTTACGGCACCATTTTCTACAAGGGAGCAGCCACCACTGTGGGCCGAGACAGGTGGTAAGAGTAGCGCAAGGTTGCAAGTGGGAGAAGCAGAGAGTGCAGAACTGTTCCACTGAGGAAAGGAACACGGGAAAGAGTCACCTGGGAGGGCGTGAAGGTGAGAACCACCCTACAACGGTTGCTCACACGAGGAGAAAGGAACTGAGTCTGAGAGGAGAAAAGCCAGGGACTTTCCTTAGGTAATTTGGTGAAGCCGTCCTGTGTGATGCAGTTTTCTGTCCTGATTTCTCTTTGAAGGTGTCAGCAAGATCGTTGTTGCTTGTCTCCATTTATAGGACAAGGTTTGGAGTCTGGGTGGGGTGTGGGGAAAGCCCTGTGTCTAATCTTATTTGGGCCCCACAGAGGATGGCTTTGGGGCGGTAAATGGCAAATCAAACTCAAAAGAACGACGTAAGATGGAATTGTAGTCCATCTGGAGTGTGGCACCGAGAATCTGAAACAAGACGGTGGAGGGATGTTCTCTCTCCCCCGTCTTCCCCCAGAGATCACCAGGACACACATTTGAACAACTATCCAGGTGCCACGGCCCCTCCATGGGTGAGGCATGGAAGCCCCCCGTTCCCCACTCCAGCACACAAATGACATTAGGAGAAAGGGAAGAGGAGGCTTGCTGAAGAGAGGAAGGGATGGGGGTAGAGACTGTCAGTGAAATTTGTGATCTTCACTTGCCTTTTGGTGAGAATATGCACGTTAATGCCCCATCTGCTGAGAAAATCCACTAGAGATTTTCGGGGATTCGAGGTGATGATAAGACTCCTGTTTTCATTTCCTCCCAGCTGCAGGGCCGGGCCTGGCTTCTATAAGCAAAGCCAGTGACTCCCTCTCCCGCCTTGGCTGCCTGGTAATCTAAGTCTAATTTCCTAAGAGCCGGGGATAAAAATTGCACCTCCAGGCACTGAGCCTGGGAGCGCACACCTGCGCACTGAAGGGCTCCCTGAACGGGGACTGCAGACCTCAGCTCATTCCCTCCGCTGCTGTGGAGTGACTCAGTGACCTTGGAGAAATCACGGGCTTCCCTGCTGTCACATTCTCTCTGACCTTAACACTGAGAAGATAATCCCCTTCCCTCCTTTCTCAAATGAAGAAAAATCTTCAGCTCTCTTCTTAAGGTTAACCCTTTCACCCCGCCCCCCTATTCCCTTCACTTGACCTTTACGAAAACTCTCAGCCCATTTGGATTCTCGGTTCTCATTCCCCGGAAACTCGGATTTTCTGGGTGCTTGGAGGTTCTTACCCGGACTTGTACCTCCCGTGACTTCTCTCCACCCGTGTGCCCAGGCCTGCTTTGTTTGCTGGTCGCTTGTCCCCGTCCTGACCGCAGACGTTGGGGACCCCCGGAAGCTTTGTCCTTGGCCACTCATTCCCTTCCCTGAGTCCTTACCCTTTCTCCTGCCATCGCTCCACCACCTCTAACCGGAAAGCCCTCACCATGGGCGCTAGCAGCTGGGAAGGCCTCTTCACTCACTGTTCCACGGTCACCCCGAACGTCACGTGTCTCACGCATCATCCACAGGTATCCCCAAGCTGCAACTAGCTCTCTCCCCCTATTTACAGCCCCTTCCCTCTTCCAACCACATACAGCCGGAAGTCACCAAGCCCAGCACATTCTTACCGTACCTTGCCCACTGCTCTGGGCATGCGCTCTCCGCCTTCCCGCTGTTACCTGGGCATGCGCTCTCCGCCTTCCCGCTGTTACCTGGGCATGCGCTCTCCACCTTCCTGCTGTTACTTGGGCATGCGCTCTCCGCCTTCCCGCTGTTACGTGGGCATGCGTGCTCTACACCTTCGCCACTGTTACCTGGGCATGCGTTCTCCGCTTTCCTGCTGTTGCCTGGGGATGGGCTCTAGGGCTTTCCGCTGTTACCTGGGCCTTCTGCTTCATCGTGCCATCGGGTGCCTCCTCCTGAACCAGTGTCGCTTTAAACAGGTGGAGAACGGCCCCTGGACTGAGTGGGCGTGCTGGTGATGGTAGTGCTGGTGGAGAAGGGACGGACGTGGGCTCGATCCCCATGTCTCCAAGCAAGAGAGAGAAAGATGGAAGGCGTGGTCTCCCACACCCACGAGCAGTCCGGACAGGCCAGCGAGCGCTGCCCCCACGCCCTAGCCCACCTTCTCTTCCTGAAAGTGCTTTTTTGGTCTGTTGAGATCCTCTTTATGCTTTCAAACTGAAGTCCCCTCTCATGCTCTCTAGTGGGTCCTTTCCCTATCACTTTAGCCCTTCTCTGAGTGCCTTTAGCATGTCCCGAAGTGACTGGTTATTGCCTGAGGCTGACACTTGAGTCTTTCAGGTAAGCGTGTCTTCAGTCACTTTACCTGCTGTCGTAGGAGAAAGAGTTTCCTCTGCTGTATTCTAGGAAAATGTTAAGGTGTCACAACCAAAGTGTAAGTGATTGGAAGATAGGAATCTGTCTGTAGCCCCAATACCCTAGGAAACAGCCATGCGCATAGTAGACGATTAAAGACGTCTATTCAATAGTTATTGAACACTATTTTTCGAGATACTGTTCTAGGTAATGAGACACGATGAACAAAACAGACCACAACTCTGCCTTCATGGGGTTAATTCTCTAGGGAGGCGGGGAGGAATGAAAGGGGAGTGGCAGTGCATAATAATACAGTATTTTATGTTTTTAGTATATATTTATGATTATTATAAGATCATATAAAATACATAAGTAACAGGGAAGCATGGGAGTTAATTAGTATGTTGGAAGTTCGTAGCGATAAAAAATACACGTGATGGGGAGGGAGCAATTTTCAGTCAGGCCACGGGGGAGGCCTCTTTGAGAAGGTCACATCTGAGCAATTTCCTGAAGGAGAGGAGGGCAAGAGGCAGGTGGCTCTTTGGATGAGGAGTATGCTCAGCAGTGGGAACAGCAAATGCAAAGACCCGGAGGCAGGGCCATGTCTGGACCGCTCTAGAAGGTGCAAAGAAGTCACTTAGCCTGGAGCACAGTGAGAGAGGGGAGGGTCCTTGGAGCCGAGGTCTGAAAGGGAGCTGGCTTCCGAATATGAGAGCCTTGCTGGCCGTTGTCAGAGCATTGGCTTGTTTTCTGAGTGAGATGAGAAATTCCTGGAAGGTTTTCACTGGTCACTCTGGCTGCTGGGAGATTAGACTACATAAAGGTAGGGTGGACAAGTGGAGCTAGTTAAAAGAAACAGTGTTCCAAGAGAAGGTGCAGTGGCCTTGACCAAGACAGTTGTGGTGGGGTGAGGAGAAGGGATCAGACTCGGGATAGATGCTGAAGGTAAAGCCAGCAGGTTTTGCTCTGGAAGACAGTAGGATATTTGAGGGCAAAGGTTGATATGCTAGTCAGCATTCTCGGGAGTATCAGAAGCAACAGGAGACAAATATGAAGAGATTTATGTTAAGAAACTGGCTAGCTTGGTTATGGAAAATGAAGTTCAAAATCTGCAAGGCACATTGGCAGGCTGGAGACACAGAGAACGGTCCGTGCCACAATTCTAGTCTGAAGGCCATCAGCTGCAGAGTTCCCTCTTGCTTGGGGAGGTCAGTCTTTTCCAGGCCTTCATCTGATTGGACGAGGCCAGTCAGTTGAATGTGCACGTGCCACACACATTAGGGAGGGCACCGTGCTTTCCTCAAAACCTGCTGATTTAGATGTTAGTCTCATCCAAAAGCACCTCCACAGAAGCATCCAGAATGACATTTGACTACAAATCTGAGCACCAGCCATGTTGTTTTAAAATTAGCCATCACAATTTTAATGCCAGCTGTGGAAGTGTTCACTCTGAGACATGTACTGAATGTCAGTGGAGATGTTGAGTAGTGAGTTGGATGTCAGAGTGCTAAGAACCGGAGAGGAGTTCAGGCTGCAAACACAGACAGGTAAATCATTAATGACTGACTCTTAAAGCCAGAGCTGGACACGATCATCGGAGGAGTGAGTGACAGAGAAGGGGTCCAAGGACCTCACTTAGGGCAGTTCAACATTAAGAAGAGTAGAAGGTGTGATAACTAGCAGAGCAGATAAAGAAGTAACCAGTAAGATAAAGGAATAGATGCACGAGATAATTGCATATACAATGAGTGACTATATATAATGTGTGAATATGCATGTGTCAAATACATAATGAGTGCATTGATAAATGGCAATGAATTAGAATTCAATGGTATGTTTAATAGATAGAGTCACATTTAATCATGAAATAAAGGGAACTCCACTGTGAAAAGTAATAGTCATGGTTTTATCTGAAAGGCAGTGACCCGAAGGCAATGGTACACATTTAATAACGCGTGGAGAGAACTATCACTTGCCCTTTTGAAAAGAAAGAAAATCAAATCATAAAAGATCTGGTCACTACTGGAGGTTTCCTACTGGGGAGAAGCAGGTAGAAGTAACTCATTTGAATGAACTTGGTTTTCTTAGCAGAATTGACTTGCTTCTTAAAGGACCTCTCCATGTCCTTCCCCCCAGACGAATGTGTGTCTAAATCCCCCACTTCTGCGGCTGCCTGAGCCCCTCCTATGATAAAGTATCGAGAGCAGTGTGCTGTGTTCTACACCTACTGCTGCCTTTCTTGGGCACCAAAAAGGGTAGTGAAGCTCTGGGAATATGCCAGCGGGAGCAACCCACTGCTTTGCTTCCTGCGTTATGGTGATAAGGAAATAGCTTCCTACGTGAGCAGTTCTGGTAACACAGACCCGATCTCACCACACACCTGCACTTGGTCAGACTGTAAATCTGTGGGCCTTCGCGTGCCCCGTGGCCTCTGTCACAGCTGCTCAGTTCTGTCGTTATAGGTGACGCATGGGTGTGGCTGAGTTCCCACGAAACTGTTTACAAAGATTCAGTTCCAGGTCCACTGTGGCCGACCCAGCCCCAGATCACAGACCCGTCCCTCTGAGCGTCAGTCACCCCGTAACAACCTCTCAATGCACTGAGCTGTACACAACGGAGGAAAAGCCAGATGAGCATGTTGTTGCTGCTGCTTTTCTCCTGCGTGTTTCTTAATTAAGGAAGGCTGCATCTAAATATGAAACGGAGTAGCTGTGTTGGGAAAGGTTTGTAGGACTGGTACAGCCCCTGATTTCCCAGGGTTCCTCTGAGCAATATTCTAGAACAGAACCATCAGTGATAAAACGGGAAATCACATCACCTGATGTGTCACATTAGAGCCATTTGTTCAAGTACATGGGTATCTCTTTTGCATACAGTGTATTTTCTCGGCATTAATCTGAAAAGGCTGGAGGAAAAAGGAATTTGAATTTTAATGGAATATCCTCTTGGCGTTTGTCATTAAGTGTCTAAGTAAAGATGTGACTGGGAACACGCCGTCTATTTAATTCAGTCACAGTGTGATGGAACCTTCTCTCTCGTACTGCCCGTGGAGGATTTCACGTGTCTCTTTCAATGTCTCTTTCAAGATGAAGATTCAAAGAGAGTGTTCTGTCTGTGGTAGTTTTGATCTAAAAAACCCATTAGCAAGCTTGAAACGTGTAAATTACACAGAAGGCGCCGAGCCGTGGCTGAAATCGTCAGGGCCGTGGATTTCTCCAGCACAGAGAGGGTGCCTGTTTCAACAAAGGGCTGGAGAAAATACCCAGGAAATCACCTTCATGATCAAAAGATGGATTGCTTTCTATTGCAGGTGTGCATTCTGGTTCAAGTGGCTAAAGAACAGTTTTATGCTTCCTCGATGGCATTTTGCTTGGCAAACATGGAATTAAAATGCGATTCTGAATACATCCCACATAGCACGCCTCAGTGCTCGTCAGTGCTTCAACTCAGGGCGGACATGGTAGTAATTGTTTTCGTTACCCTGTGGGGGGTTTTATCAATAATTTATAATCAAACCATCATCGTCTTGAACAACCTGCATTCTATA
This sequence comes from Lyroderma lyra, assembly GCA_004026885.1. Lineage (NCBI taxonomy): Eukaryota > Metazoa > Chordata > Mammalia > Chiroptera > Megadermatidae > Lyroderma > Lyroderma lyra. The sequence goes on along the minus strand of PVJL010003840.1, from coordinate 134,936 downwards.
GTATGTCAAAAATGGGACCAGGGATTCACAATTAAAATGGAAGCAGGGGCTAAACTGAAAACATCATTTCAGACTATAGTTTTTTTAGTGTTTTTTCTCCATTAAAAACCATATCAGCCACAGCTTTACACTATTATCTTGAAATTCTCCACGACCCTGAGATCTTAATATTTGTCCGTGGTGAATATCAGTAAATATCTCTTCTTATGATTTTCTTAATAATGTTTCCTTTCACTAGCTTACTTTATTTAAGAATGCAGTATTTTAACACACAGAATGGGTGTTGACCAGTGTTCATGTTATTGACAAGGTTTCCGGCCAGTCGGAAGTGGTGTGCAGGTTTTCTGCTGTGTGGGGGTCAGTGCCCCGAACCTCTGCAGTGTTCAAGGGTCAACTGGACACCTAAGGGGCTGCCCTGGATGTGTCAGGAGGGAATCCGTTAGAATGTCAGATGCTGTCATATACACTGTCTCATTTTGTCATCAACCCTTTGCCGTAGATGCTGCCCTGTTGACAGAGGGGACAGTCGGGTCTGAGAACGGCCACCTTGCCCGGAGTCTCACGTTGTTTTAAGTACAGATTTGAGCCCATGTTGCTTTCACGTCAAATGATGTGGGTAAGTTAGGTCTGTAAGTTCAATGTAATAAAAATAATTGTTTGACGCTTTTAAGCTACGAGGAGGAGGATCCTCAAGGTTTTAAAGAGAAAACCGCGTCCTCCCTAAGCACTGACCTGCCGCCTCGGGGGATCAGGCACGAAGGTGCTTCCTCATCCTCCCAGCTCAGGGACTCCCCAGGCGGAGTGAGGTGCAGCGTTAAAGGGTTTCTTTCCCATTTAAAGGGTTTCTTTCCCATTTAAAAAAATATTGTTAGATTTACTGGTGTGACATTAGTAAACAAGAATTACGCAGGTTCCAGGTATACAACTCTACAATATACCCATCTACGTGTGTCATTGCGTGCTCACCACCCAGAGTCAGCTCTCCTTCCATCACCATGTGCTCGACTCCCTCTCCCTCCTCTTACACCCTCTCCCCCTTGCCCTCAGTAACCCCTAAACTATTGTGTGTGTCCGTGAGTTTTTGTTTCTTTGTTGCATTTCAGTTTTTCAGTGAAGTCACTTGGCTCTTGTTTTTTTCTGTCTGGCTTATTTCACTTAGCATGATGATCTCAGGGTAAGGGTGGGTTCCTTAGCCAGGGCATGAGGCTCTAGAACAATCCTACTTGCTGAATGCCCATCTCCTACTGAGCTCACCATGCACAGGACATATTTTGTCTCAGGGGACAGTGGGAGTGGGGGCATGCTCATTCCCCACTCCCTGTGGTCTGTTTTCTAGAGAGGGACAATCCATTAAAGTAACATCCTCTTCTTGTCTTTTACTTCCAAGAAAAGCTTGATGGTAGAAGGTCTGAGCAGAGTCAGGGGGAGGACACTGGGTTTGCTCCCCCATGCCTCGCACTCGGGGGGACCTGGTGGTCTTTGGAAAGCAGCACTTCTTCCCTGCCCCATTGTGCCTGGCGGGGGGGGGGTCCCAGGTGTTCCGGCACAGAGGGGACCTGGGCGCACGAGCTCACACAGTTAGCCGAACCCGGCATGACAAGGTGGACCCTTGTGCCAGTCACGAGGCGGACATGTAAGCCTCCGCCGGCATGACGTGCTCGTTAAGGAGCCCCTGCAATTTCGCTGACGGGACAGTGGGCCTCCCCCAGTCGCTTTACTCTCACACCAGGCATCAGTGACCCAAAGGGCAGAAACCGCCAAAACCTGGACACAGCTAGTCCCGTGCCTGACTTCTGTATCTGAGCTTTTTAGATTTGACCCGCTTGGGTCTTTTGTTTTTGTTTTTCCAAATATGATTGGCTCTTGGTATTTTGCTGTTTGGTTTTAGATAAGATAGATAAGCCACGGAGAATTCAACTTTGAAAAGATTTTTCAGAATTCTTTTCAGGGAGCATAATTTTTAAGAGGCCATCTCTAAAATGTAACGCAGGAATGGTACCGGCCACCCATCAAAACCGAGTGGCTCTCTCTCCGCAAACCGCCCCCCCCCCCACCTGACTAGGGTGCTTTCAGCAGGGAGAACATCGAAGATCACGCAGCCTCAGGGTATGCAGGGGGAAAGCCTCTGATTTGTAGCACTGGCCCATATCCGTGGTGTACGAGGGGGGGCCCAGAAACACCCAGATTTATCCTTTGGAGGGTGGGCCCCTTGTAGTACGGGCTCCCCTGCTAGGTGAGTGTTCTAGGAACCCACCTGCACCAGGGTACCAGCTGGCGTGGTTGGGAAACTGTGTTCAGCAGTTTTTGAAAAAAAAAAGGCATGACCCCTGTGGCCCACCCTCCCGATTCACCTGATCTTGCCCTGAGCGACGTTTTTGTTTGCCCGGATGAAAGGAGTCCTCAAAGGGAAACGCTTTGCTGAGGTGGGAGAGGTGAGACAAAGAACGGCAGAGGCACTAACAGGGATCCAAACTGACGAGCTCCAACACTGCTCTGAGCCGTGGCCACAGCATCCCGGTGGGCGTACTGCGTCCCACGGAGAGCGCTTCGAAGGGGACGGAAGGTTAAGCACTTTTAAACAATTGTGTAATAATAAATACATGGTTTTTTATAAATACATTCCATTTTGGGGGTCCCCCCTCATAAGTTCTCCCACGAGGCTGATGTCAGGGGACCTGCATAACATCGCTGAGCACAGGTTTGGGAAAAGTTGTGCACTGTCAGCTCTCCCATAGGCGCGGAGGGACTGCAGCCACACCGCGGGCCCGGGTCCCTCCTGAGACAGTCAACAGCCAAATAACAATGATCGTAGTATCTGCAGTCCCGTTCCCCAAGCACGTTCTTTCTGTGAGGCTGGCCGACGGCAGTGTCACAAGTCATGGGATCTTCCCGTCGGGGGGACAACCACTATTGGATGGACAGACAATGAACCGTGTCCCTCCTCCTCTGCCTTTAGAGTCTCCTCATAACAACAAACTCACACGCCACGGCTGTACGGGATGCGACTTGTATCTCTCTCCTGAGGCTTCCTCTTCTTATCAATAAGAGATGCTTTATTTCTTTTTATAGCCGAGCTGCCCCCAGAGGGGACCATTACACTGTGGTATTATTTAAGATCTCTGGGACTCCGTTAGCCCAGTTCAGTAACTCCTGAGGCTGAAGGCATTGGGCACGTTTGGGTAAGCGTTGCCCGCTCCCAGCTGGCCCTACGTCTGCTGGTGCTCGTTACATCAGGGGGATCACCCCAGTGTGAGGCGCTATCATAGTTTTCAACCGATTTCTTTTCTCTGACCAGAGGCAGTAATAAATCTCCTATCGTACGCAGGGAATCTGGGATACGTCTCGGGTTTTCTCAGCAACCTGCCGTGTGTGATCTTCGGCATGTTGCCGAAGCCATTGGGGTGTAGTTACAATAGCTGAAGACTCAGGGCGTCGGAATCGATATTAAACATGATGGTTATCATCGTTTAGAGGACTTAGCATGTGGCAGGTGCCAGGCGATATGCTTTATGTCTACTGACTCGTGTTAGCATCACCATAACTCCGTCAAGTGTGTTCTATTAGTAGCTGCATTTCTCACATGAGGAAACTGAGGCTTAGAGTTTAAGTACCATGTTCTAGGCCATCCTGGTGGGAATTAACAGAGCTGGGACTTGAAACCAGACCATCTAACTCCAAGCACATTTCTTCGACCTTAATGCTCTCTGCCTTCCCTCATGGTGGCCCCGGGGGCCCTCTCCGTGTGTCACACTCTACAGCCCAGAGGCATTTGCAAAAATGGGGAACATGCGGGAACACTGATGCTTGCAGACATGCAAAGAATTGAACTTGAAACACCTGGCTTTTAGATGTTTTTAGATGATATTTGAGGTCAGGGATCATTATTTAGCAGCCCTCTGCACACCCGAGCAGGGAAATATGGAGACCACTAAATGTTCTGTCTATTCAGAGCAAACATTTTGGAAAGATACTTTTGTATTTGTCTAATACCCTGCATCCCGTCCAGCTGTTAAGGACATCAGACGTCCCAGGCACCATGTTAGGCATGCATAAAACCATCGAGAGCTCACTACACTCGTTGTATGGAGAAATGAGCTGCAGAGGTTTTACGTTGCTCCAAGTCACAGAGCTAAGAAGTAGTGGGGCCCACATTGAAACTCAGCCCCTCCAATCACAGGGCCCCGCCTCTAACCGCCGTACACGGTGCCACAGCATCCAGGAGAGTTAGTCACGTCCACAAAAGTTTATACACTATTTTAAGTTTATAAAATGAATAAATATGCTGGACAAAGAGGCAACGCAGTGGAGTGGACTGGCAGGCAGAGATTTCGGTTCCGCCTCCGGGTTTTCTCACTGACTGACTGACTGACCTTGGGAAGGTCACCTACTTCAGGGGTCTCTGCTTTCTGTACATGCTGTGCCTGACCTCTGAAACTTATTCCAGCTTCAAGTGCGTCACCTTTCTGGGGGTTCGTTTCTCACTGGGAGAATGGTACCTCCTACGAGACAGGTTATCAAAGCGTAACAATTACGTAACACACGATAACCATTCTGTAGACTTTTGGCAAAAGTCATCGACAGTGACACGAGCTTCAGGGGAGTCGCCATGCTCTTTGCAGATTCTGGATGGTCAGCTGTCATCCTTGCTGCAGTCCCTTGCAGCAGACAGTCAGGGACGGGAGGACACCTCCGCAATAAAAGCCGTGGAAGGACAATGTGACGTCCACGTGGGTTTCTGCTGACTGCTCCTTGGGTCAGCGAGTCAAACAATAGGGAAGCCAGGCGTGGAAGCCATCCTTTTTTATTGTTGGCTAATGTGACACACTCTGAAACTGTAATTTCTTGTTTTCATCTTAGGAAGCGTATGACAGAGGTACCTGAATAGCACACATCTTAAGATCCTAATGCATGTATCACCGTGCTGTATTTAGATGTCAGCATTTTCTTGTCACCCTCTGGAGCTGCTCTTAAATTGCTTGTGGCAGATAGAAGTGGCACAGATGACAAATAGTCAGGGGAGACTTTTGATGAACGAGCAAATTAAGGAAGGAACAGTTTCAGGGCAACAGAGCTGCGAATTGAAATGCGGCGCACACAGATAATGTCTCTATTAAAAGCAACACGACACTATTAGTATTGCTGTTATTTTAAGACAACTAGGAGTGATCACATTATGTGAGTTAATGACTTGTGACGAAAAGGAAATTGCTCAGAGTTACGTGAATTGACCTCAAACAGAGGTTAGCAAGATGCGACACTTAGAATGTGAAATATGGATGACGGCCCGTTCATGTCTGTGTAATACGAACTCTGTTTCCTGGACAGTGGGGTTTTGCTGGGAAAGATTTGGGGAGATGCCCCTGGGGAAAAGAGAACTCGTGGTCCTATCTTTCGGGGGCCATCTCCAGGTGATGATGCAGGACGAGGCAGCCGATACGGGTGTTTGAGTGTGGAAAATATCGTCATATCCCAGTGTCACTGACGGTGGTGGCTTTTTACAAAACTTAGCGCCTTTGCTGCAGTCGCCCACCCTGGGGACCTACATCCAAATGTGTGAGGTGTTCAGGCCCCCAGACTGTCCGTTTTCTTACTTGATGAGGCTACTTTCCTCATTCTGCATATGGACGAATGAAAATTACCATTTTTCCGTGTATAAGATGCCCCCACGTATGAGAGGACCCCTACTTTTCTAACCCCCTCAACCAGTTACTCCTGTGTATAAGATGACCCCCAATTTTCGGTCTAACAATTTTAGACAAAAGTATCACTTTATACACGGAAAAGTGTGGTAAGTGAAATCAAAGCGCTTTCTCACACGCGTCAACTTACCTGCATTTATTGATTATGTAAGTGACAGGGACAGGGCCGAGGAGAGCCTTGGGATCTCTGAGACGTGGGGTGCCTTCTCGCCTAACAAATCGCATGTGCCATTTTCCTGTGACACCCTTGTTCTCCCAGAAGAGTTCCAACGTCTCACACGCGTGACGTGCATCCGAACACCCCTTTCCCTGAGTGAGTCACGAGGCACGGAAAGCTCAGCAAGGCTGGCTTGATCGCCGTCCTTTACCGGAAATCGTGAGTAAGCACTGAAGCCAAGTGAGGAAAGCACTGAGCCTCAGGAGTAAACGCCAAAGAGGATCCACCTATCAGGAACGGGCCATTGCTCTTCCGTCAGCAAGAACGTAGCCTGGGCCTTCAAAACCGTCTCCACGTTCAAATGGTTTAATAGATTGTTACCTTTCAGGTGATGGGAAGACGCAAACACGGCTTCACTGTCACCACCAAGGATGGCCAGGTCACTTCGCCGGCCTTCCATCTCACAGAGTCTGCTCAGCTCTGACCAACGGCTCGCAGTGCCATCAGGACGCACCCAGCACCTAGGATGTCGGAGAAGGATCTGAGTGCATGGCGCAGTCCGTGATTTCGTTCCCCAAACACCTCCATGGGGTGGGCAGTTTGGTCTCCCCGTTCCAGACAAGGAAACTGAGGCACTGAGCAGTTCTGGTTCTTCCTCGGGGTCCCAGAACTAGCAGTGGCGGAGCTGGGATCTGAGCCCAGGCAGGCTGGCTCCGGCACCCACACCGGACAGCCGGTGACCACGCTGTGTCTCAGTGACCTTCCGGGTCCTCCCAGTGGCTTTCTAGCGTGTCTGTATAGGCCCTTTTTGGCCTCGTTCTTACAGGAGCCCTGATTTGAAACGAGCCGCTTTTACTTGTCTTCGGGCTTGAAATTTCAGACAAAAGATGCATCTGGGGCGGGGTGGGGGGGTGTATGTGTTCTGAATGACAAAGGCTGCAGGAAGACCCTTGGGGATGTTCAGTCTGCACACAGACCCCTTCGAGGCCACCAAAGTGGGCTTTACTTCCCAATCAGCAGGCCTTTGATCTTTCCCAGCAGGCAAAGCTGCAACACCAGAAAGTCACGGGGTGCGCACACGCGGACCAGGACGAGAGGCCCCCAGACTGCAGCTCGGGGCCGGCGGCACCCTGCGTTCCCCGCAACAGTTTTCCAGGCAGGAGTCAGAGATGACACCGAATTGCTCTGTGCTCCGGAGCCTGCTCCGTAGGTCACACTCCATCCGGTGACCCTCCTTCTGACTTGCGACGTGATCTGTCAGCATCGGTGCTCGAAGACGCGGGGCTCGAGGTCGGAGGGAAAAGACGCCAGGTGATCAGGGCGTGAGCTCAAAGGCGGTGACCGGACACCTGAGTCCTGGCAACTCAGAGCCAGTGTTCCCGAGTGTCCAAGGGGGGCTTTTACTTGGTGTTGCCTGCAGGGACCCCTGGGGACCCGGAGAGTGGGGGTCTTTATCTGCACAATGACCTTGCTCACGAATAGCCGGGCCCTGTGACCTGTCCCTCGCTGGGCATGTCGGGGCAGGCACCGCCCCTCCCGGAAGCCCGGGCCGCGGACAGCAGTTGTGTGGCATGGCCCTGTGAATCGCTGACATGGAGCAAACGGAGCCCAACAGCCACCCGAGGGTCAGCTGGCCCCCCGGGAGAGGAAAATGGTCCCTCCTCCTGAGCCAGGCCGTGTGCGCCGGGACCTGGGTGAGCCAGCAGACAGACCGCGCCCAGGGATCGGAAGAGGACGCTGTCCCCAGCTCACCCTGCACCCCTCGGCGCTCTCCCAGGACAGTTTTCATCCTGTCTTCTGGGTAATCCTTGGTGTCCATTTTATTTTCGCGTCACCCATGCACAGAGCCCCCTGGACGAGCGCCTGGACCCCCCTTCCCTCAGATATTCCACCACTGCAGCCTTTGTGGCTGCCCGGGGGCGCCTGCCTTCACGTCTACCCACTGGCATTTGCGTGGTGGGCACCGGCCCCCTTCTGGGGACGAGCTGGTCACGTGTGTGAATCAGATTTTGGTGAAGGGACTGTCCCATGGTTTCCAGGGGGACGAGGGGAAGCAGATTGTGTTCTTTCTCGTGTCGTACAAAGCCCTGCGGACGAAGAAAAGGTGCACGCACCGCACTGCAGTACAACGAGGGAAGCCTGCCCGTCAGACCTCGTTCGCAGTACCTGCATCCAGCCGCAGACCTGCATCTAGAACATGAAGCAGTTTCTACACCCATAAGACCATCACCCCCATATAAAGGGGGGGGCAAACGATTTGAGAAGACAGTTTACAAAGAAGTCATCCCAGCGACTTAGTCATCGGGGCCATGCACATGAGAGCCACGGTGCCGCCCTGCCCCCTGAATTACTGCCGTCACCACGACGAAGCAGGTGTCACCTGGAACCCTCGCTCACGGCTGAGGGAGGGCAAGTCCCTACGGCGACACGGGACTCCGGCATGATCTGGTGGACCCCGACCCACCTTCAGATCCAGCAAGCCCCCCACCCCAGGGATAGAAATGTGTATTTGTGCCCCAAGAGACGGGGAAGCATGTTTGTAGAAATGCTTTGCACAAAAGCTGGGGGCAGCCTAAATGTTCCTCAGCAGCACGATGAGTGCACGGACGGGAGGACGGCCCTGAGAGGGGCCAGTGAGATGAAAAGCGCACCAACTCGATCAATGCAACCACCTTTAAATGATGTCACAGATGTCACAGAAGGAGGAGATGAGCCAGGGGACAAGGGACTCGGGCGTCCCCGGCCCGCCAACCCCCGTGGGTGCTGGTTAACCGAGAGCCTCCTGGAGACGTCGCTCTAGATTAGGCAAAACTAGCTGATGGTCATAAAAGTCAGGAGACTTATTTTTATGAATAGGGAGCAGGCGGTGGGTGTGACCCGGGAGGGGACTGAGGGGACTCTGGCGTGATCTGGTGCTGTATCCCTGCTCGGGTGCCGGTGACATTGTGAACATTTTCATCAAGCTGCCCTGGACCACAGCCGCATTTGTCTGTAGCTGTGTAACCATTCAGGCCCGAGTTTCTTTTCATTGTTCTAAACGTTGCTTAAAAGCTAATTTGATGAATTAATTTGGTAAAGCACCCGGATAAGCGCCTCCCGACAGCTGCTGCCCTGTGACGTTCAGACACGAAGGTACTCACCGTCTTCCCAAAAAAGCGATCAAAGCAGCTGGGCCCAGTGATGCTGAAATGTCCTGGCGTGGACATCTTCCTCTGAAAATCAGCTGTCACCTTGAGGACGGAAAGGTAGGGTGTCTCGGCGATGCAGACGGAGGGGCCTGAGTGCGGGGTGTGTCTCGGGGACAATCAGTGGGTCCATGCGCAGCTCAGGAATGGACAGGCCTTTGGCGAGAACTAGTCCAGACACCAGTGCTTGTCTTTTTGGATCCAAAAGAATTTTCTGAGTCCCAGGGGGCTAGTGAGCTTGCGTTTTACGTGTCACATCCTGTATCTGATGTTACAGAACCGGCGCCAGCTCTGCATCAGCGCTCGAAGCCCGGGACGCTCGGGGGCACACAAAGAACAGGCGTTTATCGCATCGAAGCCCCCGCGGCGGTCACCTCGGGGGCCCGTGTCCTCGGGATCCGTCCCCGTTTTCCGCCGGTTTTCCCCTTTCCTGCTGGCGTCCTTTCGCTTCCCTGCACCGAAGGCCTCGTGTCCCTGTGCCCCCCGGTGTTTGCTGTGGTCCCTCTCCGGCTTTCTGATAGCGGACCAGAGGGTCTGAGACCTGCAGCTGAGCCCCTCGTTCCCTTTGGATCCTGCCCGCAAGGCCGCGCCACACGATGCCTTCCCTCGTCGCAGACACATGCCGCGCCCAGCCTCAGAGGCCGTCCTGGCCCTGGGTTCGGACGCGGGGCCGGGGCCTCGGCGTCTGCGTCGTGCTCCCCGCGTTCTGACGTGGACAGCTGTCATGCACTCAGGCACGTCCCCGTGGCCGCCTCCAGTCCTGTAAGTCACCCTTCCTGTGGGAATCTGGGCTCTTCCCCCCCTCCCCGCCCCCGGCGTGGGCCGAGGTGCATTACGGTGCGCCTGCGCCCCCTCACGGCTCTGCAGGACTCAGCCGCCGGAGGCCTCGGCCTGGGCCTCGGCCTGATCAGCACTCCCAGGTCTTCCCGTGCGAGCGTGACCCCCGGATCTCACCCTGCCCTTTCTCGGCCCGGTGTCCGGTGCGTGCTCAGCAGCCCCAGGCCCCCTCAGTTCTGCGGCCCCCGAAGCCCTGTCCCTACCTCGGCTACGCGATCAGACTTCGCTCCCGGCCCCCGACACTTACAGGCAAACCACGCAGCCGCCTGAGTGGGACCAAAGGCGATGGCCGCGTCCCCATCTCCACTCCCTAAAGCCCACGCCGTCACCTATGTGGGCAGGCCCGTGTGCCCAGCCGCCGTGCTGGGCTCCGGGGGCACCTCGTCGACTCAAGCACGCGGCTGGCTGTCCGTGCTCCACGTGAGTGTCGGGTGACGACGTCCTGGTCGCGCGTGACGCAGCTGGTGGTGGTCGCGGGCAGACGCAGGGAATGGGAGACTTCGGGTGGAATGGCAGGCTGGGCGGTGAGCCGCTCGGTTCGCTCCGGAACCACGAGAAGCATCTTGAGGATTCTGCTCCAGGTCAGGGTGCACTTTGGAAGCACCGGGCTCCGGTGTGGGGTGCGGCCCAGGGCCCGTGGGATCCCCTGCCCTGCCCTCCCCCCAATCCCCGCAGTCCCTGCTTTTCTTGCTTTTCTCGCTGGAGTCAAAGAAGTTAAAAATCCCTCACTGGCTGCTCGAGTCAGACTGCGGTTGTGACCGAAAGGCTGCGGGCACGCAGGCCTGGCGCTGTCGTCTGGTCCCTCCGAAAACGCCCCGCAGGCTGAGCTCGTGTCGCAGCCGGTGACGCCCGTGCAGACGTCGAGGGGGATGGGACAGTGCTTCTCCCGCTCGCAGATGAACCCCAAATCCAGTGTTCGCCTTCACAGCTGATACCCAGTTTCTAAGGTGAAAACACATGTTCTCCAAACTCCGCTGCAGAGGCTGGGGCTGGGGATCAGTCCGGGGTTTGCTGCAGGGGCTCAGTGGCATCCTGAGACGAGGACGTTTCCTGCCTGCTGCTTGGATGGGCGCGAACCTTGACCAAGTCGTTTCTTCTCGTGGTCTTCCTCAACTCGTACCTCGCAACGCTGGGTCCAGTGAACGCCCCTTGTGTTCGGGGGTTTCGTGGTGTCACACGGAAGGGTGGCGAGTGAGCTAAGGTCTGTTGGTACGAGGGCGGGCTGATACATTTTGCCTCCACTTGAATAGGAAATGAAAAGATCTTTCCATGGAATACAAAGGAAATGCACCTGCACCACTTATTTTCAAAGCTGCACAATTATTTCTCTACAAAGTCACCGCACTCTTCAATACCCTCTGCCACCACTGCACAGGTTTTTGAAACGCGTCCTTGAAAGTTCCGGTGGTTTGTTTGAAACCATTTCCTCACCGCCGACGTCACCTCTGCATCACAGATGAAGCCACTGCCTCACCCAGCGTCTCCCTGTCCTCACGTCACACGCTGGTCACCGTAAACGGCTCGCGTTGGTCTGTGAACTTCAGCTGGAGGGACTCTGTCCGCTGTGACGAATTCGGTAACGGCAGCCTGTTCGAACCGAACGTGTGAACGCTCTTGCATTTGGATGTGCGCTGGGTGAACAGTGTGAGCACCGTGTGTGCAAGGTCAAGGACGATGGAGGGGACATGCATGTGACCACACAGAACCGGTTACATCCACATGTCTAGTGCAACAAAACGTTGTGGTGGAGGCAGACTGTCCCAGCCCGTCCTCCTAGAACTTTCTCATTACTATGCACGCCATCTGTGCCCAATCACATTGACAGTTGCTTAGACAGGAAGCTCTGTCTCCTGTTTATTGGTTTAGCTGTTCGTCATTGTTGTGTGGGCTCGTCACTTCTGAGTCTATGGCCTTGGCTTCTCTAGGATGTGTCATCCTGTGATCTATAGAGGTGACCGTGCCCAGGGTTGACTGTTGGACTGGAGACTGAAAATGTTAAGGCCAAACAAAGCAACAGTAAAACCATGAAGCCCTCCTGGGAGGATGCATGCTAACCCAACTCACACTACGGAAAAATACTAATCAGAAAGTTGGTTTATACATTGAAAATGAGATCCAAATAGTGAAATATTTGTCCACTCGTGTTCACGGGCCTCCTGGCTCACAGATGCAGTGTTTTCCACCATTATCCGATGGCAGCTATGCTGTAGAACCGCAGTGTCTGTAATGTCAAGTGTCCCGTAAGACTGACAAGGAGGCAGTGACCTCAGCAAAGGGCTCAGCGTGCAGGAGAAACCCTCCTCCACCCCCTTCCACACCACATCGCGTGTGCCCCTCAGGGTCACGTTGTCTCCACAAGACACATTGTTTTCCTTTGTGTCAGCCAGTCAGATTCTAGTGTCCTGTTTTCCTTGGGAAAAAAAACGTTGCTTTTTAATGCATGTGACATTAAAATGATTAAACATGCATATACCCACGCTGTGCCAGTAGGGTCATTTTTTTACTTTCTCTCAAAAATGGCACAAAATAATAAATGATTCATTCTGCTGAGGAGCGAGCTATAAACATATCACTAGAAGTCCTGATTTTTTCAGTCCAACGACTTTAGGATAGTTAATGGTAATGAATTATTAAAGAAGCCTTGTTCAGGCAAATGTCAGTGCCTCTTCCCTGTCACAATAAAGTGACATTATTTCTTTTCAGAATAGGATGGTCAAAAGATAACTGGAGCAGTGACAGTTAAGGAAAACATGGAATTCTGTTAATGTGCAACGTTTCCTAGCGTTCCAGTGGTTGGTCTCTAAATGGGTGTTTGTGAGGGAGCGACCTGATATTTATAAGGATTAATTAAAGCAGCAGCGAGTGCAAAGGGAGATGTAGAGAGGAGGAAAACAGGTTTGCTCCGTGACAACTTGCTACTAAAATTAAGGCCCCGTGAAGTGCTACGCGCAGCTGCCACAGGCTGGGGAGCGGCGATGGCCTGTCGGACCCGGCGCAGATTTCCTCTCGCTGAAGACGTTAAAGGATAAGCACCAGGGACGGGTCCAGTCCCTTGAGGATCGTCATGTGACGTGATGGCCTTGTCCCTCTCGTGTACACGTTGCTCACGTGACACATTGTGGAAGGCGCAGGGTGGACGGGAGTGGTACGAGGCGTGGCGGTGCGGGGAGCCCCGTGCCACAGCGGAGAGACACTTACGAGAGGGGACACACGTCTCCTTGCAGGACTGCTGGGAGGGACGGTTCCAACAGGGAAGACGGGGGGTCGGCTCATAACTGAGCACAGTGGGGCCTGTCACAAGTCTGCATGTAGCACAGGACAAGCCCTCGGTGTCGCTCACCCCCACCCACCTGTCTCCCTGGCAGGAGACCAGAGCGCTACTGTCTGCGTCGAGTCTCATATGCTCTGGACTCGGGGACAAGGAGGGCGCCAGCCTGAGTCACTCCCTCTGCCCCCCGAGGCCTGCAGCCCAGCGGACACGGCGCCGTGCAGAGAAAGGGGACACGTTCCAGGGACACGCGTGTCCGGCATGCTTTCTCAACACGGACAGAGCCCCCTGCAACCAGGGACTAAACAGAGAGAAAAGCGTGGGGGAGGCCCTGGGCCCCGGGGCTGGGGACTGGGCCACGCTCCACAAACAAGCTGGAGCAGAAGAATGGGGGCAGGCAGGGGGCTCGGAAGACGCCCCCAGTGAGGAGGAATGGGGCGGGCGAGGGGCATGTGCTTGAGCAGGGGGGCGGCGTGCGCCACATGTGTTAGGGCGTCTGGGAAGAGTTAGTGATAAGTTATAAAGAGCAAACGGAAAAGGGGAGGAGGAGGGCGGCGGGTAAGACCGCAGATGCCACAGAAATCGGTGCACAGTGTCTGCCGTCACAACCCAACGCACGGCAGCGTGAGGGTGCCACCTGGAAATCGGGACGCCGAGGACAGAAGCCGCGACGTGGACAGTGGCTTCCTCTGCTGGGGATGGGCTCTGAGGAAGACGAGGGCGGGACAGAGCTGTGTCTCAGCCCCTGCAGTGCCCACCCATGCCACCTCTCCTGCACGTGCTGGTGGCTTGCTTCTGCAAGTTCCCGCGACTCTTCACCTGAGGGCTCTCCAGCTGCGGTCAGGGCAGTGGGTGCCCCGTTCCCAGTGACCCTCAGATGTGCAACGAATGAGAGTCGGAAGGCGAACATTCCAGCTCCCTCATTCCTTGTTGGGGGCACCTCTGAGCTGGGTCCCACACCATCCCCCAGAGCCGTCTGGTAGGGTGCAGCCCTGGGTGCCCCACCTGCTCACTAGTGCTCCCCACACTTCTACCCAGTGCTTCCTGAAATCTCCGCCCCCCAAGAGACTGCCCGTACCCCGATCCCTGTGACCAAGCCGAGGTTGGAGCTCACAGGATCTGGTGAAGTTGACTCGCTGGGAGAGGCCACCCGAACAACTGGAGAGCTGCTCCCCAAATCTGGAATCAAAACTCAGCACAAAGACACTGATCAGTGGTGTCAGGGAGCCCTCAGCATCAGAACATCACCCAGTAGCCACTGTCCCAGCCCCCCAGGGTTTAACAACTCTTGACTGACCATGCTGACCGCTGCGTCGCTGAGAGCGGAAGGGCGGGGGTGGTGGCTCGCACAGAACCAGCACGCGCAGAGCACACCGGACGCACCGCCCTCCGACAGCTGTGCCCAGGAGGCCGCGGGCCGGGAGGGATGCAGGGTCATGCAGAAGGCCGACAAGGAGGACGAAAAGGCGCATTTAAACAATTACTGTCAAAGACCAGAACTGACCGGGAGCAGCGAGGCCACTGCTTAAGAAAATCAATGGCCCGTCGGCCGCGGGCAGCGAGCTGCTCAGCTCCTAAGTCCTGCTTTTCACGTCAACACGAACACACGCTGCTCACGAGGAGGGAGGCTCCATGGAGGAGGAGGCATCCGCACCCCATTCTCCCTCCCAGTCCGGGTCCCCGGGCTCCGCGATGAAGAGCCGCGTGGGTGCAGACTCACGGACGTGGCCTCCCGCGTGGCCGTGGTTGGAAGAGGACGGGAGTGGACGGAAGACAGGCGGCGGCCGGCCGGCATCCCCACGTCCCTAAAGGAGCAGAGGCGAACTCCGGCCAAGGTAAACCGCCGTGTCTGCTGTGCGTGGAGAACTTCTAGAACAGAGCTTCCAACGGCTGACTTGGAATGTGACGCACTGTTAGTACCAGCCCCGCGAGGGCAACGTCGGCGGGCTGATGCACGAATGCGCCTGCACGGGGCCGCGGCTCGCCACCGAGGCCGTTGGCGGTGCGGTAAGTACCCTGCCGAACTCAGGTTCTGGGTGTGGGCATCTCCCCTGCCCCTCCGAGCCTCAGTTTCTCCAGCTACTATAAATGGCCCCGACAGGCTCACATCCAGGGCTGGGGCCCACGAAAGGTCCCCGTCACTCACTCCTAACTGCGTCTCCTCATCTGGGAAGAATCTGGAGCCGAGACCCTTATCCTCATACAGGTCAACGCCAAGGTGACCCCTGCGACGCAGAAACCCTCCGTAAGCGAACTCTTGCTGAGTCACGTGTGCGTCACTCTCTGCGCTCAGCATCTCGACAGCATTTTCTTTTGCTAAGAGGGATGAATTCGCACGTTTTTTTAATTGTGATAAAAACGACGCAACCTAACACTGACCGCCTTGACCATTTGTAAGTGTGCAGCATCGCTGACTACGTGCACGTCGTGGGTGACGTGGGGTCCCTAAACGGTGTCGGACACTCAGTGATCGCCCAGAATGTACTCGCAGTTGCTGAGTGACACTCCTCTTGGCCATTGCTGTCCCCGTGTCCCCAGGCCCTGCTCACCTCTCCTCCTGCGTAAGAATCGGTCACGTGCGGCGTTTGCCTTCAAAGCATTTTCCATGATTGTGAACTACAACACTTCACCCACTGCCACAGGACACCACTGGGCACAAAGGGGTCATTTTATGGACAAAGAGATGGCGCCCCATAGTCTGAAAGCACTCCATGTGCCACGAGGGCCGCTGTCACCTGTTGCAGCCCCTGTCTGTCCCAGGAGCACGTCCCTGTGCTTCTGCAGCCCTGGGCGGAGCTGGGTCACAAAATGAGCACCTTTTGGGCTGAAGTCCTCGAGGGGCCAGCGAGAGTATCCAACTTAACGACGCACAGGACTAGCAGGGGAGCGTTCTTCGAACGAATGCCCCCGGACGGCACCTTTAAGTTACTGGCTTAGCAAGTCATCGGGGGGTGAAAACTACCTTGGAAGGAAGCAGCCAGAAAGTCGATGCGCTCCGGCCAGCCATGCCGCAGACCTGCGTCGCTCAGGGCCGCTCCTCTCCCTCGCCCACCCCGCTCCCCACCTGTCGCAAAGAGGGGGGACGGCCCGCCCACGGATGAACAAAAGCCACAATAATAACAATGAGTAAAAATGAGAAGATCGGTGTGTTTCCGATGGGCAGTGGGATCTTCGGTCTTTTCGAAAACAAAAACGTAGCGTCGCATTCTCCCCGAGGCCTGCACTCTTCTGCCCTTTCGACCGAGAAGGGAAGTGGGCCACGGTGACGCGGAAGAGACACGCCCGTCAGGAGAGTATTCCAGCTCCTCTGGGGGCTCGGTGAGGGCGCCTCTGGGCCACCCGCAAGACAGCGACTTGGTGTTGCAGTGACTGTCGGCATGTAGCATCCTGGAGGCCGGCATCAACCTGCTGGTCGCCACCGGCAGCGCTCACTACGCCGCTCCCTTCCATCCATCCTGCACCCCCCCCCCCCAGTGCGAATGCGGGGCCTGCGATGGCCCCACGAGCGATGACGAACAGGTCGCTGGGAAGGAAGGAGGGCACACACCGCGTCACCCCTCTCTCCTTTGCTGGAAGCGGCAGCAGGCCCATGGCCACAGCCCGCAGAGCCGGTCCCGCGAGCGTGGTGTGCGTTCGGCGAAGCCGTCTCCTCCGAGCCCTTGCTTCTGCGGATTGTGCGTTCAGCTGCATCTGCTCTGGGCCCTCTGCGTGCCCCTCCCCCCAGCCCCTCGGAACCTGCTGGCCTGGGACACGGGGAAGGACTCCGTCAGCCTGATGACAGCTGACGGCTCGCTGGACCGTCTGCTGACATAAGCTCCTGCACAACAGGTACCTTTTTAGCGGCGGAAACACAGGCCACCCCCGCTGCAGTCCACTCTGAGGGTGGCGCTGCAAGCGTGCCAGCTGCTTCTTCAAATTCGAGTCATCTTCTAGATTCTTCTAAAGAGAGAGAAAAGTTTGCATTCCTGAATAAAGGCGTACAGTTCTATGCACGTCTTCTCAGGACGCGAAGGGGCACCCACGTCTTCTCGGCTGTCCTCATCGTCCATGTCCAGGCTCTGAACGTGTGGTCAGAGGAATCAGGCAAAGTGAGGGGGACAACGAGGTCTGGGGTGTGGAACACACGGCAGGCTTTAAAATGCTCATGCAATCCACGCCATCCACGGACAACTGTGGGCTGAGGGACCGCCGGCACCGTCTCAGGCAGAGGCTGGTGCAGTGTGGGTCCGGCGGCCTTCTGAATACCCCACTGGGTGGTTAACGGGGTATTTGCCCTGCCGTGCTTGCCATGCTTCGGTCCTGGCTGGAAGAGCTCATTTAGCGTCCCGAAGTTTTGCTTGGACGATTGACTGACGTTAGGTTCCTCTGAAGTTCGGTTTTGGCCTGCACACTCACCCTGTCTGTTGAAGAAATTTCTAGACCTCATTTCCCCGCCCTGTTCACGACTGCTTTGCCTTATATTGGTTTTTCTCTTCCCTGGACCTACGTGGACATGAGGAAGATTCTTCAGAGCCCGGTGATTTGCTAACTCAGACGGCTGGAGAGAAAATGCCGGTCTATTCAATTTGGTCATTTTCCAGATAAAATCGGAGCCGTGACACCGACAGGCTGAACACACGCTTTTGTTCTGCTCCCCACACCTTCAGCCGGATGGGCAGTGCCACGTCGTAAAAGGCTGGCCCTCCCACCGCTGGCTTCTTAGAGCGGCACTCCAGGTTGGCGACGCCCCCGAGAAAGGGCCCGCGATGGGCCGGGTGTGCAGTCTGCTGTTTAATTTGACGTTGCCGACTGCCTCACGCACACGCACCCTCCTTGACCTTCTCTGCGCATTTCCCTCCAGCCCGAAGGTTAGAAAGCACTTCACTCTCGGGTGAGAGAGTCCGATCTCTGACTTCGGAGGCCGATGCTGCCGGTCTGCGGTGCAGTCGTTTTACAGCGCCGTGAACGGAGACGCGTGCTCCATGATAAATCCGTCTCCGGTGGGGAGTCCCTGGAAGGGAGGAGACACGTCTGTCTCTGCCCGGTTTTCCGGCACCTCAGCCCTGCGTCCGAAGCTTGCATCGTTGCAAGTGTATTTAAAAATACACCTTGTTAGCCTTGGATACAGTGGGGGAAGAGATCTGTAACTGAGTTTTTTCTTTTTCATTTAACTTTTTTCATTAGTTTTAGGCATACCTAACAACATGACGATTAGGTATTTTCACCCTCACAAAGCGATCACCCCAACGTGTCCACCTCCCGTCTGACACCACACACAGCTACCGTGTCACCACGGTGTTCCCTATGCTGTACGTCCCGTATGTATGTATGTGTGATAATTATGGTTCACATTCAGTAATGTGGATGGGGGAGGAAGGGAAGGGATTCGGAGATGTTGGAAGTCACAAAATAGCCACGGGGATGTGCAGTACAGTACAGGGAATGCAGTCAATAACGCTGTGAAAACTATGTCGCTGTCAGCTGGGCACCCACTGACCGGGGGACCACTTCGTAAATTACACGCAGGTCCAACCCCTGCGCTGCACACCTGACGCTGACATAAAGTAGTACACGGTGTACCTGAGTCTCCAGTCCTATTGTACCAAACCTCAAAATAGCTCAAAGCAACGCAGCATCGGCAGTGAGTAAGAGCTGCGTGTTTGCGCTCGCTGTCGTTAAGACAGGACACGGCAAACATGTGCTGTCTCTGCAACTGCCTAACACAACGTAAAGAAGGATCCAGAACACAGAGGTTTTTCTTCTCACCTGCCAAGCTACCAGGAAACCCCAGGACCCCGGCAAAATCGCCTAGCCGGCTTGCTTGCTTTGAAAACCTGACAAAATGGATTTACCTGACTTGTCCTGGAGTCTTCAGCAGGCTCTCAGGTTAATAACTGAACTGGGGAGAACACCGACTCACCCTTTTCCACTCTGGTGCTTTTCCGGTCATCGACTGCCCAGTCCATCACGCCGAGGGGCAGCTCTCCTGCCGCGTGCACGTTTGATTGAGACACTCACTTGGCAGGCACAAGCGGCCCAACCTCCATGGCGTTTTATTGCACGTATCTTACTGAGCATCGTTAGGGTGGAGGCTCGCACTCTGCTGTCTTACTCTGAGATCGGGTCCCTAATTGCTTATAAACCACACTGTTTATTGAGTATTAACTTGGGCATGGTTGTTTATATGGGAGCTTATCGCTTAATGCCTATAAAAAGCAGCATAAATGCACTACGCCAGGCCTGTGGTGTCCCCCCCAACACACACGCACACGCACACACAACGCACACGCGCAGACACACACGCGCTCACACCCACACATGCGCTCACACACACACACACACGCGCGCTCACGCCCACACACGCTCACGCGCTCACACGCCCACGCACGTGCTCACACGCCCACGCATGCGCTCACGCACGCACGCGCCACGCACGCACGCGTGCTCACGCGCTCATACGCCCACACACGCGCTCACACGCCCACACACGTGCTCACGCACTCACGCACACGCACACCCCATGCACCAGCTCGCGGAGCCACGCTTAAGTTCGTCGGCGGAAAGGAGCAGAGGTGTTGGCAGAATTATGCAGAGGTAAGGCTTAAGTAGCACGTTGCTTAGTAACAGAAAGCCGCACTGACTCACTGGGGTGCGCAGCGTCCGTTTTCCTCTGCACATTCCCTACGATGAAAAGGTCGGCGACCCAGTGAAATATCAGATTAAGTCGAACTATTAACTGGACAAATGCATTTAAAGTGCTCTCGTGCGCTGGCTCCGTGCGGTTAGTCTGCATGATGTGCTGCCAAGGCGGACAGGGACCGGACAGGGACCGGACAGGCACTGCGAGCGGCTGCTGAACTAGTGAGCCCTCACAGCGCCGCCCCAAGTACACGGCCGCCATGTTTACAAGATGCGGAGCCTCCGCCATCTACGGTGCTGGCGTTTCTGTGGGGAGGACGCAAGCTCCCTCTGTCTTTTCTTTAGTAAACAGTATCGGTCATTGCCTTAAAAAGACAGACAGAATCTCTCCCCAGAACACGGGGTCACTGCATGGCCGCGTTCTCCTGGGGGTGGGGCGGTGGCTGGGCCCACGGCAGTGTTTGCTCCCCCCACCCCCCCGCCCCCAGCTTAAACTCACTCCTCATCAGCCGTGCCCCGTGCCCCGAGGGTCTGAACGTTTAAAACTAAGCAAAGGCAAAGCACCTTGAAGGACATGGCGCTGGGTGGGGCGGCCTCTTCTCTGTGTTGTGCTGTGTGACGGGGCACAGCGGGGTCGACGGGCCCAGGCCTGTGCTCTCCGCTGCCGTATCCGGAACCAGGAATTCCGGATCCCACCAGCGTTTCCAACTTGACCTCTGTGTGGGTGAGGTCCCACGCGGAAGAGTGAAGGTCATGGGTCAGATGGGATTGTGTGACGGGACTGTGGGTGCTGCCTCCGCCCCTAACTGATCTGTTTAATCCACATAAAAACATGGTGTGGCCGGAGGGGAAGGCGAGGGACCGAGAGGATGGTGTGGTTGGCAGTGCCCCTCCACTCTGAGACCTTCCCTGGTGTTCACTCCCTGCCGCACACGACCTGAGTGCGAGCTAGTCTCCCTCTCGGCATTACCGGGTAGGGGGTGCCAGTCCCCCCGACCTGTGGTGAACCCCTGTCGCGTGCTGAGGCTCACAACCATGGCAGCCCCCTCCCGCTCCGCCTGCCCGTCAGACCCCACAGCAGACATGGGGGCCTGCGGTTCTTGGTTGAATGGTAGCGATCTGGCTAAGGTGGCACCCATCACTAGCAGCGGTTTCTGGGGAGAGAAGCACACGCCTGGCCCTAGGAGGCATTATCGCTCCACGGAGGTTAGGAAGGAAAGCCCCCCCACCAGACGGAACTCTCATCTGCAGAGAAAGCAGCTGGCTCGTCCAGTGGACGGTTGGGCAGCGTTCTAGGGCCCACAGGTCTGCACCCCCCATTCTTCCTGTCTCTTCCTCTTGTGCCTTTATTTTGCTTCCACCCCCCTCTGCTGTCTCCCGTCGAGTCTGGCGTCTCGGGGACCTGCGACACTGTGTGCCTCCCCAAGTTACTAGGGAGCTCCCAGACCCCAGCTCTCTTGCTTATGCTTCCCCCGGGGTCGACAGTACTCAACAGCTACAGGGGGGAGGCGCCACGCAAGAGGGTACACACGACACCCCACATCTCCAGAACGCGAGAAGTCTGACCACGTCGATCGAGCACAGTTCCTGTGCTGGCTGGCGTGGGGGCTCAGAAATGTATGTTGAATTTACCTCTCTCAAGTGTACCACCTTCGTGTCTCAGATAGGCATTCACGTCGCGCGTAGGGCTACGTTCGTGATCACCTGACTGACTGTGCTACGTAGCTTATGTCATTCTCATTTCCTTTCAGAATTTCCCCAAACTCTGTGATTCTCTGGGCAAATAAGCACCAACTCTATTATTAGGGGCTCAGCTGTGTCCCCCTCAAAATTCATATGTTGAAGTCCTAACCTCCTGTAGCTGAGAATGTGACTATATTTGGAGAAAGGAAGTATTTTGCCGTGTATACTGCACACTTTTTTGCCCAAATTTGTGAGGGGAAAATAAGGATGCACGTTATCCATAGGTAATACTAATTCCGTGTCTACATGAATTTTTAAAATTATTTTATTTATGCTTATGAGTTAAAAGTATAACTCTAGAAATCAATAGTGACATCCATATACAAAATAATACCCCGGAATATGGTAATCGGGTTTTTGTTTTTACATAAAAGTATTTTACACATAAAATTTCGTGTACCTTGTATCTGTGCTTGTGTTTTGTAATTTTTTGTGACATAAAATTTCTTGTACCATACTATGTTAAAAATTAAATCTTAAAATTCCTTTATAATACAAAAAAGCAAGTACCTAAATGTAAACAAACAAAAATTTGAATTAAAAAATAAATTGAAAGGTATTTTTTTTTTCCCCCTGAAAGTTTGGGCCAAAACCATGGTGCATGATGCATATTATATACAGGAGTGCGTTATACATGGCAAAATATGGTCATTTAAAGAGGCAATCCGATTAAAGGGAGGGAAACGGTGGGCCAGGACACAAGCTCGTACCGAGGGAAGACCACGTGAAGACAGCTGTCTACCGGCCCAGAGACTTCAGAGGAAAACTAACCCTGCCGACACCTTAATCCAGCCTCCAGGAGTTTGAGACCAGAAACGTCTGTTGATTAAGGCCCCCACCCCCTGCAGTCTGGGGCACTTTGGTATGGCCGCCCGAGCCAACTACTGCATTCACGTGCAGGACACTATCTGATCGCAGAAGAAGAATCAAAACCTTAAATCAGGTGTTAGCCTAGACTTCCCTGAGCTTCAGGGTAAACCTCACCCTGCGGCCAAATACTTGTGCTTCTAGGATTACTGTCCACTGAGCTGAAGTTCTCAGTTTCTGTCTCAGCAGCAAAGTGGTGGAAATCAAGGACCTTGCCCTGGAATTTTGTCTTATTCTCCTTATTTTGACATCCAGGGAAGAGAATGTTGGTTTGTCAGTTCAGGGCATAAACATATGAACGGAGATAGATTCTGAAGATAACTGGGAATCGAGAGAGCCAAAGAAAAAGGATTTGGGCTGAGAATGGGAGAAAGAAAAGCATTAATGCAGCTAGAATGCTGACACCATGATAGGAAAACGTAATCTGAGCAAGTCCTCCATTCTATGTAATAGGGACCTTAATAAGTCTCTTCTTACATTAACACTCAGGAGAGAGCTCATAAAACAGTGCGTGTATTTATTAGGGCAAAAGGTGGAACAGAGGTAATGAAGGTACCGGGGAAGAACCATTAGCAAAGTGATGAATTGAAGTTACGTTTGCGTTTCCATTTTGATGGATCATCATTTATTAGCTTTAGTAATCCCCACGCTTGGACTATAGCTCTCAGCACATAACGATACTTATGGAAACTCAAGCACTCCAAAAGAATGAGGAAGACATTAGTGTAAGCAAATCATTAGCGCTATCAAGAAAAGTAAACATCTGTGACTATCAGGTCACTTCCTCTCTGCACGTAGATCTGCTTTCTGCTTCAAGTCTGTGACATAAAATAGTATTTTTAAATGGTGAGCTTTCCCCCAGCAATTTTAACAGTCCAGAGAGCAGCACAGAGTTGAGTTAAGCATAAATGATGATGACAAGGATGACCATGACGATGATGAGGATGATGATGGTGACTATGACGATGATACAGCCACTACAGGTTTATGTGATGGTCATTCTTAGTGCAACATGAATGACCACTGGGTGCCCAGTAAAACATTATTCTGGGTGTGTCTGTGAGGGTGCTTCCTGATGGGAGTAGCATTTGAATGAGTGGACTCAGTGGATTGTTTGCACACTGGGGGGGGGGGGGGGGGGGGGCCTCATCCAATCTGCTGAGGGCCTGAGCAGGACAAAAGGGGAGGTGAAGGAGCTCGTCCCTTATCTCCTCTATCCCTGTTTGAGCTGGGGCATCTCACCGCTCTGTCCCCAGTCCCTGGACCAGGACTCCTTTGGACTCATACCGAATTGCACTGCCTGGGCCCCTGTTTGCAGGCAGCTATGGTGGGGCTCCTTGGCCTCCATAATCACGCGAGCTAACTCCTCAGAACAGACCTCTTCTCAGGAGCCCAGAAAGACAGATGAGCGAGCCTGGGTCCCTGAGGACACGAGCCGGCCACTGAACAGCCAGAAAACTGCCTGTCTGGAATTCATGTCCTGTTAGAAAATAAGTATCCTGATTGTTTAGGCCATTTTTAGAAGGTTTTTATTTACTTACATTCGAAAACATCCTCACACACAAATATGAGGTATGATTTAAAAAAGATACGGTGAATATTTAAATTTTAAAATAATTATTACTGTAAAAGACACATCGCCATTAACCCCCCTCGAAGTCCTCCCCCTCGCTTTGAACACACGTGTCCCATTGTTCCTGCCACTCTCAGAAGTAGCTCTGGAAGTCCTCTGTCGTGAGTGTCTTTAGTGGCGCTGTCGTGGCCGCCTCGATGTCCTGAATTGATGCAGGTCACACATTGCTCTGGTACGGCAATGTCTGTTAAATAAAAACATTATGGTATGTCCTCTTCCACCTTTGTCACCGAATCTGACACCTTGTGACATCTGGCTCTTCCCCAAAGTCAAAATGACCATGAAAGGTAAACAGTTTGAATCGAATAAGGACATGGAGGCCACGAGAGCGCAACTAAAGACGCTCACGACAGAGACTTCCAGAGCTGCTTCTGAGGAGTGATGGGACACGTGTGTCTGAAGAGAGGGGGAGTGTTTTGAGGGGGTTAATGGTGATGTGTCTTTTACTATATAATAAAGTTTTTGTAATTAAACATTCACCATATTTTTAAAATCACACCTCATCACACGTATGTGTCTTTCACAAGACGTCGGCTTATAGACTGGAGCAAATTGCGTGGCGGTGTCTCTAACGGGGGTCGGACGTCTAGAGCTGACTAAGTGGGAGCGCACGTTCTGCGTGAGGAAGCTAAGGCGGTGAGGATAAATGGCTCACTGAGGCTGGGTTTTGCGTCTTGTCTCGCTCACTCAGGTGGCCGGAGGGCTACCCCAGGCAGGCAGCCACTGCTGAACCAAGAGGGGCCAGACGGACCCCCGTGGCTCGCTCAGTGCCACCGAGCAGAACCCACGGTGGCCACCGTGGTGCCCTCTTCCTCCCTGAGCCTCTCCCTTGGGTGCACGAGCACACGCACACACACACAGTTTCTGCCAGTACCCGCATCGGGAATCCGGGCTGTTCTCCAAGCTCCTGGGGCGAGCTGGGGAGCTAAGAGAAAGTTACAAATTGTCCCTTTCACTGGCTTATCCAAACGGTACCTAGGGCAAGTTCTCTGCTGGGTGAGCAGAGGGGAGTCACAGGCTGAGAGCCGCAGGAATAATTACAGCCCGCCACACTGAAGACTAGAATTTAAAGCACCTGCCTCTCTGCGCGCGTGCGTGCATGCAGACACACACGTTTTTCATTTTCTACTCGGAATTATCTTGCAATGCCAGCAGCAAGTACTACCTTGGCTGATTTAGTCATAAAGCACCGAGGCTCGGATGGCTGGGGACCCCGGCGACCCAAACCCCCGCCCCGTTTTCTGGGGGGCCTGGTGGCTACCTCTCTGCCCCCACCAAGAGCACAGCTCCTTTATTTAACAACACTCTTCGCTGGAACCCGAAGACACTGGGAATGGTTTCAGCCTTCCTCTCAAAGGGGCTCCCCCCGCCAAGGGCAACTCAAGTGTCCTCCCGTGCATGGCCGGGGACGGTGGGGGCTCTGCCCCCAGCTTCCGTCGCGGATGGGCAGGAAGGCTGGCCAGGAGTAGTGTAATTTGTCTCCCCTCGGCCTCCGTGCTCCTGCCCACGTAAACGAATGCACTCCACGAGCGAGACGCCGTGCCGGGGCTTGTCGTGGAGCTGCTTCACGCGTTACACACAGCAGCGTCAGAACGTGCGCCGTCAGGCCCCTGGGAAGGGCTCTGGGGTGCAGGAAGCCGGCGGAATGAAAGGACAGGAATGTTTATTCTGTTTGCTGGGCAAGTACACAGGAGACATGTTTATGACCGGTAACAGTAACAACAGTGACGGCAAGCATGTGTCTGCCCCGTCCGCAGTGACTGATCTGGTCGGGTTCTCCCCGAGTTCTTCATCGCACAGGCTTTCGGGACGCAGGGAGGCCAGGTGCCGTCTGAGCCTCTGCTGTGATCCAGGCACTCCGCTAGGCACCGTGGGCATTTACTGAGCACCTCCTGCGCCCAAGAATCCTTACGTCCTTACCTCTGACGGTGAAGAATTTCCCAAAGCAACTGTGATCCTCGTTCTGCAAATGGCGGCACCGCAAAGCAGTGAGGAGCCTTCCCAGGGTCGGAAGAGGAGATGTCTGCACTCCAACACCCGGGCCCCCCTCCCTCAGACAGGGTGCCAGGCCCCTAGCGCGTATCTCACAAGCTCACACGTCTCCGAAGGCAAACATCACCCCTTAAAACTGGGAATCTGGTTTAACGTTGTAACAATACCAACGAAACCGTACAACTTTGACTATAAATCCAATCCACATACCGATCTTGATTTCTTTAACAGAGAATGAAGTGACTTCTTTCTCCGAGGAAACTAAAGTTAGCCCGACGTGGCCTTCAAACTTGCAGCAGCCTTGGCTACTCGAGCACGTTCGGCGGTGAGAGTCACAGCGTGCAGCAGTCCCGTAGAAGCTTCGTGTCCCTCCGACATGCTGGCGCCTGTGCCGCAGACTTAACACGGTATGCCGTCTATTTTTATTTGTAGGGCTGTGTAAAGTGTGCGTGCTCTCGAGTCCTTTTCTCTGTCCAGGATCCTAGTGCTTTGTTTTCCAGGGATTTCCCAGGGCGGGTGAATCTTCATCGATGATTAGCTCGCAGTCACCGCTTGGGAGTTGTCTCAGTCCAGTGGGCTGCTACCACAAAATATCACAGACGGGCTGGCTTAGAAACAAGGGAAATTTATTTCTCATGGTTCTGGAGGCGGGAGTCCAAGGCCATGGGCAGATTCGGTGTCTGGGGAGAACCTGTTGGGTAGACCACTATCTTCTCACTGCGTCCGCACGTGGTGGGAGGGGGAGGCAGCTCTGGGGTCTCTTTTATGAGGTCACTCATCGCATCACCAGGGTTCCACCTGCATGACCTCCTCACCCCCAAAGGCCCCACCTCCTAATACAATACCATCACTCTGGGGGTTAGGATTCCAGCCTGTGGATTGAGGTGAACACATACATTTCCATCGTAGCAGTAAAGATGTGGAACTCGTTGTCACTAAAGGTTCCAGCTGCGCATCGGGCAAACAACAGGACGTACACAAAGCTTCCCAGCAAGCGGCCGTAAAGACGGAACTGGCAACCGCAAGACGAAAATCAACAAAGCAAGCGTGCCCACGCCAGGTACCCGACAGCCCGGGGCGAGCACCCGCGCATTGAACGTGGCGATTGGGGAAAGCAGGAAGTCAGCAATGCCCACGAGACTCGGACCCTTCCCCACTGCTCTCTGACCAGACGTCTCACGTCCATCTCCATGTGAGTGTCCCCTTCGCGGTGCCCTCTCACGTGGGAAAAACGGGTGGCGAGGCCTTATGAGATGGAAGGCGGGTGAGGCTCCGGAATGACTGGAAGTGGGCTGGAGACCTCCATCTCGTCGTTTCGAGAGAGAGAGGCACTCAGGTTAAAAACTCATTCCAGCAGTCTTGACATGGCTGTCAACTCCTGAAAGGCAGCCCTGCGTGCTGGTCCTACTACATCCCTCATAATCCTTAGCTCCAGGCCTCACAGTGGAGCTCACTCACCCAAGTACTGAGGAATAAAGAACGAATTAACATTATCACCACCACCAGCATGGGATTTCCATATCATATTTCACAGAGAAGCACAACGAGACACGATCTTATTAAGATAACATCAAGATTGTGAAAACTATTTCCGGCAGGGCTACATTTCCCGCCCATTTCTTTAGGACCACGATTACGATGCACAGTAATGGAGCGAACACAGATTAGAGAAATCCCCTGACGTAAAGAAATGTTGGCATTGCGGTGTAAAAGCAGGGTGTTCACAACAGTGCAGACATGTTAAAAGGCTTGTGACATTGGTTGCCAAAGCGTTTCGATACTGCCTGGTGGCACTTTATGTAAAAGCTGAACTTCAGAAGAATTTCATCATTCATTTGAAACTAATTTTGTGCATTCATTATGAACTGAGAAGTGCACAGCCGTGATCGCATAGCTCGCTGACAGTAGCTACGGAGGGGTGACACAAATGCTATCGTGTTATTCACTTATTCTTTTACATATTTCAGTTCCTCAAGGGGAAATATTCTAATTTGTAATTTCCATATTGCCAGATTTCTGTGCACTCTCTAATGACTGCCCTCTATTCGTTTGGAATCTGTCAATTTTTGGCCCAATGTACTAAGACACTTTGGCTTCCCGAACACCAGGACCACCTCGGAGGGTGGCACTGCATTTGAAACTCAAGAAGCCTGCAGTTCTTAGGCATGCGAGCTCAGTGTCCTCGTTTGTTGAGCCACCTTCCCATGCCCTCTGCCTCCTCTCCCCCGAAGCCTAAGGATTCGGTTTGATCTTGCAGCAGGACCGTTTCCAAGAACATAATCCTAAATACCATTTTAATGCTGACGTCAGAACTGCAGGAGATGCAGTCATTACAGGTTTGCTGTAAGTCGCAGTCGCATTGCAAATGCACGCAGATTTACATGGAGATGCGGAAGAAAGCAGTAACTCTCTTGCAAAGACACCAAAACAATATCCACAGCAATTACTGCCCCAACTGTATAAACAGCTGCAAAAACCCACGCATCGAGGACATGCCACTCGGCCCGCGCCTGCGTGCGTGTTGTCCGCACTTCACAGCGTTCTCCTCGCTGCGTTTCAGCCCTGGAACCAGGCTGGCCTCACACTGTTACACTGCTCTCACAAGTCGCTCCTCAAATAGGGTTGGCAGCCAGTTCCCACGGTGTGTCACGCATGACGATCTGCGGAATTCCACGCAGGCAGCAAGTGTGTGTGGAAAACACCCTTGTCTGCAATGCTGTGAGCGGCTGGCTTTTGGGCTCCCATCAAGATTTCTTTCAGGCTCCTCTTCAAGGGACTGGAGAGCACAGATGGATGGGGCTGTCATTGACTTTGTCACACCCAGCGGAGTTGTGACTGAGCGATGTTCATGTGTTCAATACTATGTCCAGACACTGTAGCACATAATAAAGCTTGTAAGTATATACAAACGTAGGAGCAATGTATTAGATGGAATCTATGCGCCAGTAGCATGACTAACTAAAATCCAGTGTTTTAAAGAGGCATTATATGGAGGTCAAATGCAAGAACTTGGGAGTTAGACTTAAGTCCCTGACCTGTCAGTTACTAGCTGATGGCTGTCCACTAGCTTAATTTTCGGTCTCAGTTTACCCATCTGTAGAATGGAAATACTAGAGAATGCCTCATAAGGCTGTTGGAGGGCGAAATGAGATAATTTCTGTCATGCACTGAGGTGAGGCAGCAAATCCGGATGTCCTAGAGGCGTCTGGGTAGTCAGGCAGAGAGCTGGCCTGCGCGTCAAATTAGCTCAGCAGAAGAGAGCTGATTCAGCTCTCGTTTCCAGGGGCCCCCCATTCCCAAGAAGCCACTCTCCCAACCCAGGAAGCTTCCCCCACTACACAGTCGCACAGATTTTCTGGCCCCAGAACTACAAGTGTAAATATGTGGGTCGTGTTCAGGGCAGGGCCGCCGTCTCTCCGTAAACCCAGACCGGCGTACACTTCTATGCCTGGTCTAACTGTGCGCTAGGAACTCAGGACACGGCCTGAGCTCTAACTCCTGTTTGCCCGTAAGTTACCCTCCCGCCAAGCTCTACTCTGCCTCTGCCTCTCAGCGTGCTGCTGGTGGGCGCCCATCACCCTTCGGCCGCCAGAAGCTATAAACGCTCAGTACGTGTTTTGATTTTTGTCTGATGGTGATGACGATGATGACAATGATGTCAACGATGTTTGAATTCTGGGTTGTAACATCTTACTTCAGAGCCGGGGGAGTGGGCCGTCGTCTATAAAAAGTGTGAAATTCCAATATGCTTGGAAAATGGAAGTGTATTCCATCACGCTGGATGTCGATGGACGTGAAATCACGCATTATCTTTTTCTTTTTCGGAAACCACATGATCAGTATTGATCTTTGCAAAGTGAAAATGACACCCTATGTTTTTTCTTATTAAAACTGTACTGGATGGTTTGGTTTTTCTAGCAGAACGTACCTGCCTTGATGTCTAGGATTATTATGCCTTTTAATGTTTTAACCAATACCGTCGGGTCTTCGTATCAGTGGGATTCGCATCGCGGATTCAGTCACCTGTGGATGGAAAACAGTATTTTCGTGTTGGCAACCGCAGATTCCCAGCCGCAAAAGGGCCACACTGTCTTCCATCCGCAGCTGGCTGAACCCACAGATGCGAAAAGCAACCGTGGAATCACAAGTTACACAGGATTTTCCATTGCAGAGGGGATGGCGTCTCTCACCCTGTGCTGTGCAAGTGTCACCTGGACCACGGACGGAGACGCGCCCGGGGCTCTGCGCGAAGGTCGAGGAAGGAATCGCTGTTGCGGTCGCATGTGTCATGAGGCTGCATTGGGGACAGATGCTGCAATGAACACAAGGAATCTGGCACGTGGTGCCTGTACCTCAGTGTCAGGTCAGCGACCTTCACCTTCCTTTCCATCCATCTTTACTGCAAAGGACTCTATTGGGAGAACATAAATTAAGCTGTTTTCTTAAGTGATGCTGTTTTCGAGAGCGCTGGTAGATGAGACGGCTGTCATATTTTTAGGCTAGAAACAGGCCGTGCTGTTGACGTCACAGTATGCCTTCCAACACAACTGGATCATTCTAGAAAAGGGGTGAAAACACCTCTCTACAAGAGGGCCTGTTTATTAACCCTCCCAGCCCGCCGTACCGATTTCTCGGTCATGTCCGAACCTGCCGCCGTACCACGGTACCTGATTTTCGGCACTTTGCCTCGTACGTGAGAAACATGACTCCAAGTTCCATCTTATTCTGAACACTTGTTTGCATGGAACTAACACTTTTCTACGTCATGTTGGTTTTTTCTCTTTAATGCTCAGGAGCCCAGGTATAGGGGACAGTTAGGTTCAGGGCCTCAGGTCTGGTAGGTTAATTCTAACATGGGCTGTTCCTCTAGCTCATGACTCTTGGAGGAGAGTAAGAACATTCTGGAGAGTCTGGAGTTCTGATCCTGACACTCTGACATTTAATCTTTCTGACAGAGGTCAAGTTCCTTTCTGAAACATCATTTTCCACAGTTTTTAAAGGAGTAAAAACAGCACCCACCTCAAAGAATTGTTGTGATGGTTCACTATGGCAATCACAGAAGGATCTCAGCTCGTTGAGTCATTCAACAGCTATGACCTGAGCGCCTACCCTGTACTGGATTCTGAAGGGACAGCAGGAGAGAACAATGACCCCAGTCACCTGTCCTCATGCAGCTCACGTTCTGTGGCAGAGGCAGAAAACAGAAAAACAAGGAAGTATAGTATTTAGTATACCAGACAACGGTAAGAGCCAGGAGGGGAAAAGGCCGCCAAGTGGGGCAGAGAAGTAGGACAAGTGAGGGACGGAGTTGAAACCAGGCCAGGGGACTTGTCGGCATCCTGGGAGTCGTGCCCGGCACAGGTAGGTAGGTGGCCAACTTGGGGTATTTTATTAGCACACCTTTTTGTACCACTTCTCCAGAATTGGACATTGTGGCTGACACGTCTTGGAGAAAACGGACTTTGGTAACTTGGAGCGGTCACACCCTGCCCTTGTGCTGAGCTTTAATTGCCATTCACATTCATTAATGACCGTGTTTGTGGCCACGCTATTCCCTCCCCCAACCCCCATGCACACCTGAGCATCACAGCCAAAGGTTCTTTCCTCAGAAAAAAAAATCTTCCCTTCTGGGCCGTTCAGGACCAATGAAAGCATCTGCTTCTGCTTCTTCCAAAGGGCCCGTCCCCATGAACAGCCAACTTCGTTTCCACGACGGACCTCCTCGGATGCTAAGGCGCCTAAGAGGGTGGACTGTTCAAAGGGAGACATGGGAGCCTTGCTCAGGTGTGCTTAATGTCGCTGATGGGATTTGCACGGCCTGCTCTGAGGAGGGACCCTTAGCCCATCCCGGAAGATGACATTCTAAATGGTAGCAGGTTCCCAGTAGAAATACTTAGCATCAGCACCTTTAGTTACTGAGTTAACATCATGCCGTGGTGTGAGGGGCAGGGGCCCCAGG
Source organism: Lyroderma lyra (assembly GCA_004026885.1). NCBI lineage: Eukaryota > Metazoa > Chordata > Mammalia > Chiroptera > Megadermatidae > Lyroderma > Lyroderma lyra. Next base: position 102,978 of record PVJL010003840.1, on the reverse strand, counting down.
GGAGTCGGTTGCCCTCGGTGGCCAAGGTGGGGAGAAGTAAGGACTCTCTCCATCTCTTCCGGCCAAACAAAATCCTGTAACTCCTAAGCCAGGAAATCATTTGATTTCATCCTTCCTTTAGCACAGTTCTCGCTTTGAAGAAAAAAAATGCTTTCCAAGCTTTTGGTCATGTCCCTCTGGAGTAAGTCACTGCTAACTGTCCCCTGTGGGGTCCCTCCAGGCCCGCTGCTGAGGGTGGGACCCTACTGTGTGACCTTGGGCAAGTCGCTCCGTCGTCAGGCCTGTCGCTCCGTCGTCAGGCCTCAGCTGTTAGTTCTGTGAAAGGGGAATGTGGGTTGTGGGGCTCTGTGACTGAGGACCTGGGGGAGCTGAGGCAAGATTCTGGGGCCCGTAGCACCCGCTTCTGTCATGTAGCCAAGGGTGTCTCCTCACGCCCGAGTCCTGGTGAGGCTGACAGCACGTCGGGTAACGTGCGCGGTTCGTAGCACAGAGCCGGCTGCTTGTCGTCGGAGCCTTCTCATTCCCACTGTGCAGGGGAAGAAGTCGAACGGCGACGGGGCGCGTCACCTCTCGTGGGGCATACAAGTCTGATGGTCAGAGCCCCTGACACCCAGGCTCTCCTCTCTCCTGGACTGAAATGGGGTGCTAGCCCCGCCCCAAAGCAAAACCATGCACCCTCATGCACATCCTCACACAGTAAACTACCACTGTGAGTGCTTCATGTTGACTTTGACCAGTTGTGAGGAAGCCTGTGGTTAAGAATTCATTCCGACATGTTTTAATGACCGTCAAAAGAAATAAAAATTTAGCAGCCTTGAAGAAAGTGATCTCCGGTCTCTTAGGTAAAGTGTCTCACACTTAGGATCAGATATGTTCCTGTTGAGGACCTTGTGTCATTAACAAGGCAGAGGCATCTGTGACATGGACTCTAGTGGCAGACGTTTTCGACAGCCATCGTCATCTTTAAAATGTGTTAATGTCCTGCCAGCACTTAATAAATCGGGGGAGTTCACATAGCTACACAGATGTCTGGTCAGTTCGCCTTGAAAAATAGGCGGCGGCTACAATTGGTCCCTAAGATCTTGCTATCAGCTGGCTGGAGGACGAGCCCTTCTCAGACACGTGTGTCCTCCCCAGTCCCCCACCATCCTCCCCAGCTCGCTGAACTTACCGCATGTCCTGGGTGACACCTGGAGGCATCTGAGTTTTTAATTCCACTTTAAGGCCAGTGACCAGGGTGGGGACCTGGTGCGGGGACCTGAAACGCCACATAACCATGGCTTCTCTCCTTATTTACAGCCTGAGCTGCGACTCCGCACACGTCGGCTCCTGTCTTCCATGACTGCGATTTCTCTGCACGGCACCCCCTTTTCCAGGGGCTTCTGTGCTTTGAAGAGCAGCTCGCACAGTGCTGCTCTTCTTCCTAATGGACGGAGCACCACGCACCATCCTAGCAGGTAAGGAACATTTTGGATAGGCGAACTGGCTCCACATAATGCCTAAATGTCTCATAAAATGTTCCCACTTCGGTGCGTTCGCAGGGATTATTGGGACGGCACAGGTGAGCCCACTGATGTATTAAGGATGCCGTTTCAAGGGGGTCATCCGACAGGTGGCACGTAGTACCAATGTCTGCAGTGAGACAGTGTCAGTACTTAATCCTTCATGCCAGCAGAGGTGAGAGAAGGGATCGCTCTGCTCAGGTCGTGGCGGGCACGAGCACTGTGTGTGTGCGGCGCTGAACAGACTGGGCTGTTCTCACGTTTACACCCCTCCAACTTCACGCCTCTTGGCTCAGGGCTTCCAAGGAGAAGGCAGAGGGATTAGCATGCAAAGCAGTTTTTTCCCAAACCATTTGTAGAAAACTGAGGTCTTACTAAGAGTTAAACTATGCAGAAGCGACATTTAGAAATGTCAACTAGCCGAGCATTTCGGGAATTGTGACTTAAATGAACCCTACGCCAATATGAATTTTCACATGGGCTGAAAATCTAATTTCTAAATAGCCTGAATAATGCAAATGTTAGCTTCATCCTCAGAACATGCTCTAATCTCGCCTGCTGCTTGGAAGGATTTTTTAAAAAGGTAATATTCTAAAGAAGTTTAGGCAAGATGGCTCTGTAAGTGTAATCTTGGACACATCTTCTCTGTTCTAAAGACAGAGCAATGGCAGACTAAGAAAATCAATGAGGCATGGCTGAATGCATAATTAAGGTGAATGTCTCCTGTGACCAGAAAAGCTACAGAAACACCAAGTGGTGAGTGAGGTGAAGGCCACAGGCTTGCTGGGCTGTGGAGCAGGACCCAAACGGTTGTCACTGGATGCTTTGTTCTTGTGGGGCAACATGCTCCCCGAGAGGCGGGATGGGAGCCAGGTTCAGGGCTCGAAGCCAAGGCCTAAGGAGGTCTTCTCCAATCACAGAGCGAGGCTGACCCGTGTGGAATGGGCTTGGGAAAACAGGAGGAGGGCAGAGCTCAACCACTGGAAGAAGAAACAAGCTGACCACTGTCTCAATGTGTGGACAAGCACTAGCCCAGTATCACCATGGGCCCCAACAACATACGACCTGGTTCTGTTCAGTTAGTTATCCATGGGATGGGTAGAAGAACATGTGAAACCGTTAATTCAAAGATCAGGAGAGGGACAATCAGTCAGTCAGTTCATCAGTCCCGTTCAAAGTGAACTTACAAACCAGAATTCCAAAACCGCGAAAATCATTTCATGCTAAGGAAAAAAGAATAACAAATTCAGGATGGAAATTTCTTTCGGTTGAATTACCTGAAGATTCTGGATAGAATATCAGCATATAAAAATTGACAGAGCTCCCAGTAATCATGAACAAAACATAATAGAAAAAGGGTAGCCAAAAAATTATTGAATCTTTTTAACAAAAATATATGCGGCTTCTATGGAAAAAGACACCGCAGCCTTAGTGAAGGACTCATATAAAAGACGTGACTAAAGAAAGAATTACACCATCTTCTGGAGAGAAAGATTCAGCTGGATGAAGGAAGTCAAAGCTCTCCAAACTGTCCCATAAACTTAATGCAATTCTGACCAATCTAATTCACGTCACGAGCATTCCCAATTACACAGGTGGATGGGATCAGGACAGTTGTCTCACTCCATCCACCACGATAGTGTCTCCGTGCCCATCAGACTGGCAATAGCTAAAAACACTGCCAAGTACTGAGGAGAATGTGGGGCTGGGATAACCCTCCCAATGGTGGCAAAGTACACAGGTGCCACCATCTTGGATAACCCTGGAAATGCCAACCAAAATATATACACATTCCAGAGAGATTGGAAAAAGTAAAACATTAACTTTTAGGAGAAAATAAAAGAGACCAATCTTATTACCTTCAGAGCAGAAAATGTTTCTTAAACAAAGGGATAAAAGCAACAATCATAAAGGATGAGAATGATATATTGAAGTAAATTAAAATTAAAACCTTTCTGAATTACAAAGGACAAAATAAAAGGACAAAAACAAATTGGAGAAACAAATTTGCAACACAAGCCATCGATATGGGATTAATGTCAAGAAGTTATTTTTTAAAACCCCTTATAAATCAGTGAGAGAGAGAGACGACGGGAGGGGTGGAGAGAGAATGAGCATCCACACAGGCTCTGAGCAGGAAATGCACAACAGGGAAACACTCCTTTCAGAGACTCTGCTACACGTGTGCATGAGAAGAACGACATGAAAATCTTCTCAGTAGCAGTTTCTGAAATTGTGGAAAACCTGAGAACTTAAAAGATCCACCAATATGAGAGTGGATAAGTAACTCATGACATAGTGTGTGGAATTTATGCAAAATTAAAATAACGAGAGATACATACATTAACATGCAAACACCTCATACAAGTAGCACTGAGCAGAGAGCAAATTGTAACGATGCACGTAGCATAGTGACACCTCAGTAAAATGGTGGCGCCCCACCAAACGGTGGTGTGCATTATGGTGGTTGTAGCATGCCCAGGAACGGAAGTCACGCAAGTCAGAATCGTGGTTACCCCTGGGATAGGAGGGAGAGAAACAGAATCAGGGAGGAAATAAAGGAGGTTTCAACTCTGTCTAGAGATTTTATAAAACTCATACATCTGAAGTAAATATGGCAAAACAGTATTTTCAGAAGCTGGGTAGGCAGGTGGTACATAAAAATTCTTTAAAAATATATTAAAACATTTAAAATAAAAATGTTAGATATATAAAAATATTAACTCCATCCCACAAAATATGATTACAAAATAATGGTTAGCAAAAAAATTTTAAATGGTACCAACAGCTTGATTTCAATACTGTGTTATAAATATACATGGGAGTATGATAAAGCAGAAGTTGGACACAGTAACTTCATGGGTCAATTTAGTAATTGTCCTTTATTTTCCAAACTATCTATAATGCACACATATTACTTTAATAACCAGAAAGAACATTTTTAATTTGAACTTCAGCCCACGTCTTAAGAGTAATTCCAAAAGGATTCACGTCACGAGCAGTCCCAATTACACAGGCCGACAGGCTTCCCAGGCTCCAGATGACGGTGGGATCCCACCAGAATATGGTCATTATTATGTGCACATGGCCTGCCGAGTGTAATAGCAGCTGCCTGCTGTCCCAGGCTCCTCCTTAGAAAACAAATCCCGAAGACAAGCTTGTAAGCTGATGCTTCGCTGGTGGAAGGCCAGGTGCAGGAAGTGAGCCTGGAAGGGCGAACTCACGGCAGGAGTGCATTACGGAGGTGGCCGTGATTTCACCAAGCAGCACAGTTAGCTGTTCAGACATGTGGGACGTCCCTGGGCAGACGGCATGCACCATCGCGCGGGAGAGGGACCAGCAGGGGTAGGATGGCGGAGGGATTTATGTGCTGGTTCCATCCTGTCTCAGAGTTTGCCTAGGGGACACGAACTTCCAGCACTTTGAGGATCTGTCCCGAAGCAGCCACATTCGCCAGCCCAGGGTTTCATCTGGGTCCAGAGATGACGGGAGGAATAAAAACTTGGACACGTCCGGTGCTGAAGGCTCTGAGTGCCCCATCTCCATGGCAGGCGTGAGGGAGCCCGCTGGAGCTGGCCCTCTCCCCGAGGGAGGCCAGGACGGTGGCAGGGTTGGGAGGCCAAGGGAGAGCCACAGTGGCTGGAAGGCAGTGGGTGCCAGGCAGATGTGGGGATGTGCTTTCACTGACCCAATGCCAGCAACCCGTCACTCACAGCCCCCCTCCCCCGCCCCGGAAACATCCACCCCTCATATGCTGAGAACAAGATGCCCTCATTTTTCCTCCAAGAGGGGAAGTGCCAAGTCCAATGTCCCTGCGAACTATGTTCTAAAAGAGAGTAGCCGATTTACACGTGTAGCCATTGTGCTTCTGGCCGTCTTCCTCAGTACTCGGAACAGGACCTTCTGGCATGTCCTTCGCTGTAGGCCCGCCTCTGGGAACCATGCCAGGGAACCCTCAGACTGGCTCCAAGTCACGGGGAAGTGCCCAGTGTCCTGAACGTCCCACATCCAGTCATCTATTCCGTCCTACTTGGCCTGACACCCTCATTGACTCCCACCTAGTCCCACAGCTTCTGCCAGAGGACATTAGCCACATCCTGTGATTCCTTTGGTGCGTGGACTGTCCTTCGAGGCCAGGGGTTGTAACGCCAGCCCACGCTGCGCTGAGATCTGATCGTTACCGTGGGAGTGATGACTCCGGGGCAGTGCTTGAGGACATCGTCGTTTGCAAAGCACCTGCAGCAGGCGGAGTGTTCCATGGGGTTCAGGCAAGCAGCGTGCTGGAGGAGCGCTCCACTTTCACTTTATTACATAGTCACGCTTCAACTTTATCATTAAAGACGCTCGTTACCAGTAAAAGCACAGTGGTCCCACTCAGCTGCAGAGCCCCTGCTTCTAGTGTGTTCTGAGACAGTGCACGGGTGGCTCCTCGCTTTCATCTGCCTCCTTGGGCTTTGTTTCTGTTATTGAAGTTTTACCAGGAGAAGGAGCTCCCATAATTGAAAGTGAAACAACTATCTTCCTAGAACTCGTCAGCAGGGCAGAAGGACGTACCCGGAGTGAAGGACGAAGCCCGAGCATCGCAGCTGGGAGGAGGGGTAATTTCCCACAGCTCAGGGGTCATCCGCCTCCCCTTCCCCAAATGCCCCTCCAGCCTTTCACCTCACCTTAGGTCGTGTTACCTGAGCCTGCAGTGGCAGAGGGAAAAGGAGCACATGCCCCGAGAGAGCCCCTCAATGCGGCAGGATGGCAAAGGGACCTACCTCTTCCCCTTCCAATGCGGATAGCTCAGACCCGTGTGTGACACAGGGTGATCATCAGTGCAAATGCGGTTATTTACTTACCGTTCCCATAGACGTAAAGTAATAGTTCTACTGATGCTCCAGGTTCTTACAGAACCGGTGCCGCTGAAAATGGGAAAGGCGGGGGATCATGTCGAGGATGTGCAATGGTAATTTCGTAAGCAGAGTAAACAAAGTTCCTTGAGTAAACAGTTGTGGAGCTAGCAGCTGACCCTGGAAGGTCAGTGTTTCTTTCGAGAGCCATGGTTACTAAAACTTGAAAAACATTTTGGTGCATGGCAAGAAAAACTAAAAAATGATTCTAATGCAAACCCTAAAAATAACTGATAAGCTTCAACACAAAGACCCAAACACCACCACAGAATTTATTTTTACTTTATTAACAACGCGGCTTACAATTTTCTCAAGTAAAAAGGGTTTTCCATTTAGAATAAAAATTAAAATATAACTCTGATAGAGACTTTCATTTATTTACATGAAAACATATATACAGAATACAGTCTTACAGCAAACCAACACCATGCCCTTTGTCCTGCAAATCTCCAAAGAAAGAACAGGGACATTCCCTTCTACACAAAAAACACACACGGTATGAGTCCAGTCTCAGTACCAACTATTCAAATCGGATGCGAGGCAGTGAGAGAGCCTTCGATGTTCGCGACTAAGAGCAGTTTACACTTCCAGATAGCATGCCAGTTTCCATTCTAAACAAACAATGAGATGATTGTTTTTTGTCATTTAAAAAATTTGCCTGCCGTTTCCCATCAGAGGGTGACTTTCAGCAAACATTGATCCCAGGACGTTTTCTGCAGTGCATCTCTTTGGCTCGTGTGAAGCACCGCTCTGATTATGAGATAAGACCTATGTACACACTGGTACCAAAATCCTAGCCATTCAAACAAAACCAGTAAAGTGGGAAGGCATCGAGGAGTTATTTGTCATCTAAACTACAGGTGCTTTTAACCAAAACCCAAAGCAGCACCAGCTGTCAGCAATGACAAGTTTTCAGTAAATGAAGTGAGTCAGAAATAGCACAATTCAGTTTTATCACATCATATTTTACATACCTGTAAACCAACTCTAGTGATAAAAGCTATGAGAATCAATCAGCTTAAAAATCAACCAAGGTGAAAGGAGTAAAGCAATTGCCAGAAAACTCCCAAACAGAACGGCGAGCTAAGAAAATCCTTAAATTGTGGTCGTCAGTGTCGCGCTCCCCTGCTTCAGGGACTGGACCAGACGGAAACATGGGCAGTATGTAGCTTTCTCCAACTTCTTCCTTAAAAACGACATGTACTTAATTAACTGTTTTTCCCTTCAAAAGACTGCAGCTTTCTAAAGACGCAACGATGCTCCAACCACAAGGAAGATTATAACCCTACTGTTTTTATAGTTCTATATACAGAAATAAATATAAATGGGCACTCTACAAAAGAAGTATGGAAAACTCTAGTGCTTCCAAAACATGAGAACAACAGCTCTTAGAAAGGGGTGTTTGGTATAAGGTAAAAGGCAAACCCCTGAACTTGGGTGATACAACACTCAAAACCCTGTAAGACACATTAGGAAACTGAGACCAGTCTTCAAAGGCTGAACAAAATCAACCCTCTAGAGATTTTAGGGTCAGAGGTGGCAGTGTTAAAGGTTTGCACCATGTAATTCACTGAGGAACAAATTAAACACGGGAAATCATCTTTCAAATATGATCAAATGAGGTAACACGACCTAATAGCTGTGCCAGCTCAAACCCTGTGAGTCCAACGTGGATCAAATGCACCTCATTGTAAGATGGCGAGTTCTCCGTGCTATGCCACTCCATGGTCAAGTAAACTGGTCTTTGTTCTCTTTTCTTGAAAAGCGAAGAGGGGGTTGTGCCACTCCTCCCCTGCTCTCTTTAGGTCTTTATGCTTGTACTTCTGTGAATCGGGTGTTTTTCCAACACAGTACAAATGAAGTCAAGAAGCTCTGTCAGTTTTCGGGCAGGATCAAGTGATGGGTTCTTATTAAAGATGGGGTGGTGTTTCTGCTTCTCAAGTTATACACACATCCTGACTGCACAGTGTCTGCTCAGCCCAGAGGGGACACGCCAGTCGGGCGTTCCAGGAGGGAACGAGTGACGTGGTATGTGCGGGAGGCAGGGATGGAGGATAGGACTTTGGTCCCAAAGTATTATCAGTGACACAGAGGTGAGACGGTAGCATCTGGGGACAAAGATGGGGAGAGACTGTTATGACCAAGAAACATTTGGGGCTGTGGTGGTCCTGGGGATACAGGTGGAACATCAGCATGTCCTGCCACAGGAAACACAGAAAACGTGCCTTGGGAATTGGCACGTCTCAGACAGGAGCTGGTGACAGGTAAATCCTACAGAGCGCAAACCACCACCTTATAATCCTGTGCCCGAACTGCTGCTGGTGTCATCATGGAAATCCCCACAGAACCCACGCTCAGGAGGAACTGGAACACTCTGAGCAAAGAATCTTCTTGGTCCTAAAATGTGTCCTGACTCTCAGAGGGCTGGAAGGTGGCTGGGCGCATGGGTGACCTTCACAGTGATCACCCAGAGCTGGGCCTTCTTCTGCCTCTGGTGGCAGCTGTGTCTCGTCACCACACACGAAGCGGAAGCACAGAGAGACAGAGGACAAGGACAGTGAAGCGTCTGGGTCACGGGGAGCAGGAGCTTCCTGCAGCAATGGCGCTCAGAGGGCTCCTGCTGCAGGGGCATAGCTGTTTATAGAAAGCATCCCTCCAACCTCTTCTTGCTCCTGCTCCCTGAAATTAAGCTCTCCCTTCCACGTACAACGCAACATTGAAGGAGACCCTCCCTCCCTCCCTTCCTGGTCTGGTTGCAGTTCAATGAGAAACGTTAGCTGTTATGTAGGGTTCCATAAGAGAACTTCTCTACAGACTTTCTAGATTTCCATCACTCAAGATAACTGTCTCATGACAGTGACACGCTACCGTCCGACAGTCCCCGTGCTTCTAAAAGGTGCCTCTCACAGGTGATGCAAGCTGAGCCCAGCTTTTTATAACTATATCCTGAAATAGCACCTACACTTATGTTTGAGAAATCAGTTGCCACCAAGATCAAACTGCGGTGACAGCCACACGTGCATTCACGTGGGAGAAGCACCTCTAAGTGCACCTCGGACAAGCGGAGCAGGAAGCCCCAGCCCACAACTCCTCAGGCACCCTCAGAAAGACCCCGAGTGCCCCTGAGCTATCAAGGATGCGGGGGCTCTGCCTTGGGATGGGAGAAAGGTGAGGTGTGGATATGCAAAGAAGCTCTTCCATGTGCTGCAGGGTCTGACAGAGAACTTTAATTTATACTCCCGAGGCCACTGCGTGGCCCAGGTGCCTTTACAAACATCATGGAACAAGTTGTGATGGTGGAGGTCTTGCCTGCTTCTTGCTTGTCGGTGGCAGTGTGTGAACCAGCGCACGCCTCCCAGAAAAATGTAAAGTCCCCAGTCCCAAACACCTTCTAGGACACTGACAGTGGCCAGTCAGTTGGCATACTGGGCGTAGAAAGCCACTTTTACTCTCTCTATCTGATGGCATAGTTTGATGGCGGGCCCCAGCTTCAGCTCCATGCACTCCTGCACCGTCGGGAGCGTCAGCAGCAGGAGCGCCTGACCGTCGATGTCCTGCCGGAAAAGAAAGCAGGTTAGAACCAGGCTGTGTCACCAAGGCAGTGCACCTGCACCCGTCCCAGCAGCCTTTGTCCTGGGCCGCTTGCATTTCTTCTCTGCTGAACAGTGCTGGCAGACAGGGCAACTTGGCTTGATGGCCGCCTCAGTTTCTGGTTAATCAGTTCTCTTTGTTAAGAAAATTCTGGCTCCTCTGACATTACAGGTCTAGGCTCCTGGGGCTGGAGAGCTGGAAAGAGGGAGCTGCTACAGGAATTCTTTCCCAAGCTCACTTCCCCAGGCTGGGAGAGCACCCCACCCTGCAGGACCCAGTCCTTACTTCACCTGAGCACCAGGAAAGGGCTCTCAGCTCACAGAAAGAGCTCTCTCTCCCCCCTGTCAATTCTGACATTTCACCACCAAAATGGGTGAGGAGATGCTAGAGACGTATACCTACTACACGTGTGTGATACACGCATCTATACCTGCATCCCCACAATGAAGGTCTACTTCCCTATTTTGTCTTACTTAGCTCTTCTAGTCTACATGTCAAGGCCTCCAGTGAAGGTATTCATTAAATTACTGTTAAATTGTATGCACTGCAGGAAGAAGGGTACCAAGGCTCACCCCTAAAAACATTAAGATCACGCCACTGGAGACCTGTGCCTCTTCACCCAACTGCTTCCCACTGTAATCGGGTTTATTCATGGAGGTATGTTTGACTGGGTAACTGAGAGTCACTGAGGCTCCAAAAGATCACAGGCCCAAGGAAATGACAAAGATCCATGGTAGAGCCTACATGAACTTGGCACACAAGATTTTCTGCTACTTGAGGACGTCATGGTGTCCAGGACTGGCTGCTAGAGCCACAAAAACATCCTATTTCCGCAACTGCATGCAAGCATGAATCTCTGACATCACACACCGGTAACATCTGCATACATCCTTTTCTTAAACTGATGGTTTATTTAGCTGTCTTGAAAATATCTACAGCAGGGAACCAAACTGTGTATAACTGTTAGCCTTGAGAAGAGTAATATTGAGAGTAAGCCTAATTTCTCATAAGACCAGTTCAGAAGCCATCTGGGTGTGCTAATAGTCCCTAATAAGGATGGCAGCAATATGAATTAAGCATTAACTGAAAAAGTAACAATACAAGTATAACTTACTATTTTTAAATTACAGATGAGCGCTGGCTATAATGCATGCAACTACAGGCCATGTCTCAACCAAAGCTCAGATTTGACCTTCTCACACTACAAAGTACACAGATCAGTCTTGAATACATACTGAGTAGGATAAACTAATGAAACCACCAATGTGCTTTTGATGCTACATATACATCATTTTTTTCTATAGTGTTTTTACATGTTATTTTACTTGCTTTTCAGATGATACCTATAGGGCTTGTTGTAGTAAGGGGAACTGGGAGTACTGAGAAGAGTGTTTTGTTCAAGGTCATGAAGCAAAGCATCATAAAGGGAACCCCGCCACACATGTCTCACTAGTGGACAGCGCACTGATGTATGTCTTTGGAAAACATTCTGGCATCACTTTGTAAAAGTATGTATGAGAAAATCAAACAAGAGCACAATAAACACAAAATTCAGCAGCTGGAGGGGAACCAAGGGGAGTGTGCTTAAAGTTTGCAGATCTTGGTTTTGAGGCCTCAGTTGGGGGTGGGAGAAGTCTACCTGCTGTGGCCCAAATGTCAAGTACAGGCACCTGGAATGAGTCCATGTCTTTTTTTGCAGCCCTTCCCCTGAGAGCTGGTTTAAGGTGCCCCGTGGGTCTCATGGTGCCCGCACAGAAGCCCTTGCCCATCCAGGACTAAGAGACGTCTGAGGAGAAACATGAGCTGAGACTGGTCTGCAGAGGTAAGCATGCAGTTTGCACTCAGCTACCTCAGGGCTTCTGGCTATCTCACCAGGTCTTCACCCCATTTTCCACTGCTCATACCCAGCATCCACTCCGTGAACCCACAGAGGCAGAGCTGGGGGAATGGAAGGAAAACTGGATAAAATAGCAGCACACACGACCCTGCAAAGAGTCAAGGGGATCTCACCTCATGATCCCCCTCCTATGTAGTGTTTGGTCTGGCTGGAGTGAAGTTTTTATCCTTCCTTTGATTACGTGGTAAGAGACCTCACAGTTAATTTAATTTTTATAAACATGCTCTCACATAATTCAGAATTGTTAGCACATTACTTGTTATGTTCGATACAAAATTAAATGGAGTAGTAAATATACAACATGAAAGTGATGCTTAGCACATGGCAAAATTAAATTTATTCTGGTGTAGAGGTCAGGACAGGACTTGGCAATTCCTTAACGGGGAGATCCAGGTCTAGGGAGGCAGACAGAGGAAGGAATCTAAATGTGAGCTAAACCTAGAGACTATCCTGAAATAGTTTTTGTTGAAATAAATTTAATAATTGGTACACTCCTTATTACATGTCTCTGATTCATAAAAGGGGAATAAATAGGCAACATTTTACTAAAGCGCTTTGTCTTTGTTTAGTTGTAGATGTGTGGGATTTTACTGGGAAATAGATGTTTGCAGCATGAAATTATAGAGCATAGATTCGTTAAGTAGTTGCCATAACGTTTCAGAATTAAAAGGCCATGTGTTCCAGTAATGGGAAGTTTATACTTTTTGTGAATGTTCCTGGTGGTCATGAAAGGAATTTATAGCAAACATGCAGAGCATGAACTCAGGGTTCTCTCACACGCTGGTGAAGGAAGACCTTGGGCTCCTTCTAGTTCATGTAAAAACTCAGGCAGTTCCTTGAAGGATCCACTGGAGGCCTCACCAAATCATGGCTGTGGCATGTGGGCTCAAAGATGACAGAAAAATTAGTAACCAAAGGTCTGAGTGAACAGAAAAAGACTCAAGGGCCCACGCAGTTCAGACAGCACAGCAGGGCAACCACCTTTTACTGCGACAGGTGAAATGGCCTGAAGTGAAACTGAAAATGAAATACAAATAAGGCTATTAGCAATCAAAGTCTACTGTTCTTCTCTCTGCATGAGCAATCACTAGGTCTGATGTAGGACTAAGCCTTTAACTGATGTGAGAAGAGCAAATGCCCAGAGCTGGCTGCCGGAAGTGCTGCTGTGCCTGCAGCCCTTCACTTAGAAGCCTTGGCTTGGGAAGGCATGAACCTTCTGAGACGTGCTTACAAACTGGGCTGAGAAGTATAATTAAAGATGACGTAGCAGTGTTTTAGCTTTCAGTACTAGAAACTTGTAGAAGGATCAGCACATGAGCTAACTAACCTGCTAACCTTTCACAGTACAAACGGTCTTGAGCTCCCCAAAACAGCCTGGGATCTACCTGGGGGACACTCTTCTGTGACAAAACCAAATGAAAAACATTTCTGTTAAAACTAGGAGTTTGAGTCTAAAAACAAACTAAAACAAAAATACTTTACACTGACAGAGAATACTACCTTCCACATGTGCTTTTCTGACTGCTGTAGGGCCCATCAGTGTAAGTGGAATATACATGTGAATAGGTCAATGGTGTCATCAGCATTTGTCATGTACACAAATGCAATGCTCTTCTGCTGTGTCACTATTACTAAACACCAGCCTGGGAAAATGCTAGAGAGTGGGCGGCGCGTTAAGCACGATTTCAAAGTCCTGCTATATATTTGTTCTCAGCACACATCACATCCCTTACAATTCTCTTTCCTTACCCAGGTTCCTTATGTCAAACGAAGCTTGTTCCTGTGTGTCTGCTTGTACCCAGAAAGGAGGTGCAGCTAGTGCCAGACAGCAAGGCAGCAGCCCTGCCCTTCTCACCACCACTCACTCAGCGCGCACTTACTGGGAGTCTATGGAGGACTCAGGGGTGAGCGGAGGAGACCTTTTAACGCTAAGAACTACTCTCCCTTGGAAGAAGCATTCATGACTGCATTCTGGCTAACTTGGGGGCGGGGGGGAGAATCTGGGAAAGGCACTGGGGGCATGGGAAATCAGAGGCAAAACAGACTGGATAGACATAGTTTTAATTTATATGGGAAAGTTTTTTGAAAAATACAAGGTCTTGAGAGAGAGAAATTTACATTGTGAGACAATGAAAGAAATTTCAACAAATTAAGCAAACACAGTAGAGCATTAGTCACAGTTTTAAACCCGAACTTCCTGTGCGAGGCCAGTGAGAAGTGTGCAAATTGCCATGTGTTAAAAACCTGCCTTTCTTGCGTTTTAACTAATTATAGTCATTCCATATGCTCAATTAAAAATCCTTTAAGGTACAGGTTCTATCGATAAATTGTATCTAAACTGTCTTTCTCATCATTTAGCACCATACCTAACATTCCATAAGCCTTCAAGTAGTGTACAAAGCACAATGGACAGAGGGGCTTCCACTTCTGGGAAGATCGAGTTGACATAACTTTTCTCTATTTCCCTATTTCTCCTTCTAAACATAACTAAAAGCCTTGGATGTTATCAACAAAACATGAAGACTCTGAAAGGTGGAAAGAAAGCAGACCACTTGGGACTGGGGGACTCAAGAGATGACATGGTGGTGAGTGGTCTGGGTTTTCTGTTTCTTTGCCTCCTATACCCAAGACTTAACTGCTAAAGAAGCTGGCAGCCCAGAAATACCTGTGGGCACAGATCTCTCTGATCCTTTGGCTAAAGGATTGAGAAAGGGAGAGTCTATGGGGACAAAGCCCTTTAGATAGTGACTGCTTCACTGTAGGACCAAGTGGCCCACCCTGCAATGCCCCACACACCAGCAGAGGTTGAGAGAGGGGCCCTGACTTTCAGGCCAGCTGGGCAGCACCAGGCCCCCCACCCCCAGAAGACAGTTCCTGAAAGGCCAAGTGGAGAGCCAGGACTTCCATCTGTGCTTCACAGCTAAAAGCCCCCCCAGGAGGTGTCGGTGGAGACTGTGTGTGGTCTCCTCTATCCACAGAAATAATGAGGAGGCACCCCTCTCCCTGCCAGAGCCATGCCACAGAAAGCCTGCTGAGCAGAAGGTTTCACCGAGATCCAGAGTCTCATAAGAAGAACAGCCAACCCACCAAGGAAACACCCTACCTGTTCCTGGAATATTTTGGCCAAAGGGGCGCAGTCGGTCAGTTTAATGAACCGCACCACATCGGTCACTGTCCACTCCAGCGGGTTGCTCTCCAGAACCAGTCTCTCCCCGTCCTCCTGCTTGGTCTCCTGCGGAGGGAAGGGAGCAGGAGTTGTCATCACTGCAAGCAGGGGTGAGTTCCTCTTTAGAACCCTGAGGCCAGGCCAGGCCTGACTTCTGGGACCCCGAGTAGCCTCCACACAGGGGCCTCTCAGGGACCTCCTGGACACAGCAGAGACCTGGCTCTCCAGGGACTTTCTCAGCATCTTCTCTGGGTTATGATCTTGCTCCAATGACCTGTGCACCTTGAGAGGTTTAAAAAAGGCACAGTGATGGCAGCTGTTGAAGTTCAGGAAACCTTGGGCCTGCTTGTAATGCCCACCTCTGACTGAAGAGGAACGACGGAAAGTAAGCGGCAGATGCAAATTATGCAAGTCCCCCATTCATTCATTTTTTTACTCATCAAAATCTTGCCTAGCACTTCATTTTAGTTTTCCATTTCAGTTGATACTCAGTATTACATTAGTTTCAAGTGTACAGCGGGGTGATTCGACATTTGTATGATTCCCACCTGGAACACCCCCCCGACCCCTCTATTTTTGTGCCAATGACCTTTCAGCTAATCAGGTAGCACCTGCAGGCTGCGGGAGACCTGACAGCATCAGAGTCCTACAAAGGGAAAGAGCAGGGGTGGGTCAATGCAACCGTGAGGACTTAGATCCTATCTACTTCTCTCAGAACTCCACCTGACACTCAATGACTCACTCAGCCAAGATGTGGCATCACCAGCCTGTGGCCTCTGTGGCCTCTGACTCAGGAACTGAGCACGTTGAGTGGGTGTCTACAGCCTAGTCCGTGCACGGAGCGCCTTCTCTCTCAGTGTGGCCCAGACCCGCCAGGGCCCACGGCTGTACCTCTGCCACGTCCTGGCCAGCTGCCGGGCCCTGGTCACCGTGCTCAGCACAGGGCGCAGCCTGTATTCTCCGGGCCCGTCTGGCCCTCTCCATGGGTGGCCGGCGCTCCGGCTCAGCGCTGCTCTTCAGGGTGACAGCCCTCCGGGGCCGGGCAGAGGGGACCTCGGCCGAAGAGGTGTCTGTTTGGTCATCCCGGAGCTCAGAGCCAGTCTCCTCGCTCCCAGTGTCATCGTCCACGGCGTCTGCATCCTCATCTTCACTTTCCTACGAGGAGGGAGACATACTAAGTGAGGTGGGAGGTGCCCGGGGGTGGGCTGGGGGGCCGGCGGGGACCAACTCAACTGTCCCAACCAGGGCCCACCCACCCAGCTGCAGCCCTTCCCGGGCTGGAGCTGCCGACAGTCTTAAATCTGTTTCCAGCCCCGAGACGGGTTCCTGGCCTCTCATGCCTCTGACACGTGGCATTAACCTCCCACTGCAGCCTTTGTGTCCCTGTGTCCTAGAAGGTGCTCTGGTAGGACGTACCTCCCCCTAGAAGGTGCTCTGGTAGGACGTACCTCCCCCTAGAAGGTGCTCTGGTAGGACGTACCTCCCCCGAGCCTGCGGCCACGTCCACCGGGGAAGACCTCCGTTTCTTCTGCACAAAAATGGATTTTCGCCGTCTCCTGCGCCTGGCTGGTTTAGGCGGACCGCTTTCGATGCTGCTCTCTCCAACTGGGGGCTTACTGATCTTCCTTCTCTTTCCATAGTAATAGGCTACAAGGAGAGCGTGGACTTAAAGCTTTTAAAGATACATGCATGTAGTACATACGTGGACAGACGAGAGGAGCAGGGGTATTCCCACAATTCCTGAGAGTGACCGCGTGTGAAGATGAAGTTCACGCTCTGACTGGGCTGTCAGGTGTGTGCAGAATCCTGGTTCTGACACTCAGCTTGACAGCTCCCAGCTGCTGGGGCCCACAGAGCACTGCACACTCGTGGATCCCTGCGATACCCCAGTGGTGGCTGGAACACAGGCTGGTGGAGCAAACTTCCAGATCACTGTGAATTAGAAATAACCAAGGGGAAACGTGGAAAGACCAGAAGCTGGCATCAGAGCTCTGAGGTAAGTGGTACATACGGGGGAGAGGTCACTCCATGTAAAGAAGGGCAATGAAAAACTCGTTATAATTTGTGAGTGTCAAAAACCCAGAAGGTAATTCTGGTTTCTAGCCATCACCAGTAATCCATTTTATTCTGCTCTCCTTCCAGCCACATCGTTTTCAGAATCAACCAGTCCTCTGAAATTCATGACAGCCTATCCATTTTCTTCTTCTTTGCCCACACCTACCAATGATGATCATCCTGATCTGCATCATCCCCACCCCTTCCTTGTACAAGGCTAGACACACAGAAGTATCTGCCACAGCAAATCTTAAAAGAATTCTCCCATGGCAAGTCCTATGAAAATGATTCACAAGGCTATTTGAAAGCCCCAGCTACACGACCCTGCAGTTTATGCCCAAGCAACGTGCTCACGTGACTGCACTCACTGTATTTGGTTTTGGTGTGAACGGAGCAGTTTTCTGGGCAGTTTTCCGACACCAGCACAGGACTGAACAAATACGGACAGCATTCCAGCTTGGCACAAACCCGGCGGCAGAAATCCGCTACTTGGTCTGATGTCCGCACGATCTTGGCCACGGCCCTGTATGTTTTGCCTCTGTACCTAGTAGGGAAGGAAGGAAAAATGAGGGCAAGACCTGTTGAGTAGTGTATTCCAAAAGTTTATAGTCTAACAATAAAGTAGGCTGAGAGTGATTTCCATGTCATTTGCTTTTATCATTCTTTACGCCCTCACAAAAGTATTTTTGAGATGCTCAATATCATATACAATATACATGACGATAGTGCTAAGACAGAATCACAACACAGATTTCCTTTAGCATATTATTCAGATTGTGGCATACGTAATTTAACACCAATTCCAGATGCTTCTGGACTCCAGATTATTGTCATTAGTTGCTCATCACTTTTAAGAAAAAAGTTTTCTCTTGTCCAAGGAAAACCACTTGCAGTGAAGTCACCAGCATAAAACTAAAAACTAGATGTTCTGGAAAGCAGGCTGGGTTCCCGTTTGAAACCCAAGTCCTGCAGCCAACACCCAAACGCTTACAGTAGCAATAAGATAAAGCAATGCCTGACTGAGACGATGGGCACTTGGAAACAGTACTGAATCACCTTTCAATGTATTTTTAAAAACTATCATTGGTACAAAATAGTTATACATTTTTTGTTGGCAACAGATCATAGGTCTTTATTTTTAGTTCACATCTCACTAAACCTAAGTCCACTGAAATGAGAATGCATCAAAATAGTGGAGCCTATTAAACTATGTCCTTGATGTATATCTTATTTTCAAGTTGAAACCTTAAACAACTTATTTTCCATGCAACGACATGGGGCAGGAGCTCTGGCAGCGAACACTTGTGTTCGTTGTTGGAACGCTACCCAGAATCCAGAGGCATAAACCCCCAAGGAAAGCTGACACCACCCACTAAGTGAGGCGATGACATGAACGCTTGGCCAACCTGCTCTTTACACACTTGTATACTTGGGTCCTCAAAGTCCACCACAAACAATAGGGCCATCAGGCAGCTCCTGCTGACAGCAGTAATGTAAGGAGACCGCTACTTTGTAATCTGCAAGTAAAACATTAAGTTCAAAACCAAGGCCTGGTTCAAAGATTGAT
This sequence comes from Lyroderma lyra, assembly GCA_004026885.1. Classification (NCBI taxonomy): domain Eukaryota; kingdom Metazoa; phylum Chordata; class Mammalia; order Chiroptera; family Megadermatidae; genus Lyroderma; species Lyroderma lyra. The sequence goes on along the minus strand of PVJL010003840.1, from coordinate 84,305 downwards.
GTGGTGATGGAAATAAATAATAAACTGCTCCTGAGTTTAATTCAACTTGGTTTCTTTTCTGTCCTTCTAAAGACTTGTTAAGTGTTTTCCCCTAAAAAAAAAAATCATTTTTTAAAATAACAGCAAAAAATTCAGTTCTAACTTGGAAAACCTGGCCTTTCCGTTCACCAAGTGGCCTTCCACGCCCTCGTTCCTCTGTCATCCACGTTCTCCCATTTCTCTGAAGGGCCAGGTTTGCCTTCCTATGTCATAAGAACTAAAAAGCCCCTTTTTGTAGACAAAATCATGCTTTAGATCCCACAGCTTTAAATAACTATTGATTCTTCTACAACCTCTATCGATCCAAGAGGTAGAAATGTGCCCCTGCCCTTAGCAGGGGGGCTGCCTGATCCACCTCTGGGTGGTTCTCGCTCACTGCTTCTGTCGTGTGTCACAATAAACACAGCAGGACTCTGGGAACACAGAGTTAATGTCGGGGGAAATGCAGAATAAAAACACAGCTTTACTGTACATTCTCCCCTTGCATTTTTCCCACCATAATTTGGATGTTCCTGGGGCTCTCTCTTCTAAAGAGTTCAATATCAAGGTTCCTAAAGTCCCTTTAAAAAGTAAAATAACAGAAGGTAAAAAAAGCAGCAGCAGCAGGAAAACTGGGTCAGAATTCAAACTGTGGAAGTAGGGCCCAAAGACAAAGATACTTCTGTTCCCAGACTTCCAAATTCCCTAGCAGACACGACCAGAAATACATGACAGGGATGTAAGGAGAAAGGTAGCAAATGCCACGAGAGAGGGAAAGGATGTTTTCTCCCCCTTCTATCTAGATTGGGATGGTTCAGTAGAAGCAAGTGTTTTAGTAAAACCTTTTTAAAAGTAATGGACTCTTCTCCTCTTCCTGGCCCTCCTGGAACAATGCGATGCAGAAGCCATAGCGGCGGAGGTAAGGGACGGGGGGATTGGGCAGGGAGGTGGGCAGGCTGGGGGAGGTGAGGGGACCTGCAGTGCCCTGGCACAGGCTGTGAGCAGTGCTCATGTCGTGACTCCTCTGGGTTTGTTCCAGCTGCAAAAGCTGCCCTGCCCTCTCCCGTCTGTGGGGAAAGCCCCCATGCAATGACTAAGTATGGCAGAGGCAAAAAGGCCTGGCTGCCTGGCTACCTGGACCCATTTGGGACAACCGTGGAGGGCCATTCTAACACCAGAGCTGCCCAGTGGCTCCATCTCTCCCCCTGTGCAATCCTGCATCCATCTTTGTCTGTCCCAAGGACCCTGGGGGAGGTGTGGAGGGGCAGCAGGATGGCATTCTGTGCAGGGCAAGGAGGATGCATGTCTGCACGTGGGGGACGCCGGGCATGGGCTAGGTACAAAGGCTTGGCACTGAGCATTGGTACCCACCCGAGTGGGGTGATGAGAAGCACAAAGTGATAAGAGATGGTGTCAATCCAGGTCCTGATCAAATAAACACCGAAGGCAGTATAAGCCTGGCTTCCCATTTATATCTGGGAACTTGGGGCATTGTGCCAACAACTTATTCTCATTTTGATCAGGAGAAAGACTAAACCCTGTATTCTATACTTGCAATAGTTCTGTAATTATGAGATGGTTTCTAAATAAATATTTAAAAAAGAAAAAATAAATTTTGTTATGTCATGACAAATGATAGTAAGCTTTATATTTTCCAATCAAACACATGTTAGTATTGGTTTAGTGCAGGCATAATTCCCAATTATTATTGTGAATGTGGAAGAGAAACTGTTTGGAATGTCTAATATAATACCACCCTTAATCAACAATCTGGCTTGTTCTGGAGTTGGCCGACAAATGAGGACGACTGTTCAACTGAGCCTTTTTTACAGACGTACGAAAGATGCAAATACTGGCTTACCAACACACACAGGCAAAAGGCAGCTCTGAGATTATGCCCATTGGTGGGGGCGGAATGAGATAATGTGGGAAGCAGCTGGCACCTTCAACAGCACTAAGGGCATCTGGGTGACACTGCAAAGCCACATTCTTGTCACCTCCTCACTGCCCGTTATTTTACCAGGGGTGAAACTAAAACACTGTTTTGTAGCTTTCCCCACCGTAAAAGGATTCAAAACCACATTTCACTACCATGCTGCTGTCAGGTAGGGCAGCAAGGGAAACAGCTCAAAGAACGGGGCCACGCCTTTCACTTCATCCTCTCACGGTGGGTCCATGAATAAATGGCCTGGCAAGGCCATGGACATGGAGAGAAGGTTTTTAAAGTACGTACCACAAGTTTTGTGAGGCAAACATTGAACAAGACAGATGAGGCAGCACATGCATAGCGGAAAACTCCTTGGCGCTATAAGTAATGTGTCGGGAAGGAGGAAGGAAGGAAAAAAGTGGCCAAAGACCGGAGGCTGGAGCACAGGGAGGGCTGAGACGACACTGTCCCGGAGGCCCACCTGCAAACTGCTCAGGAGGCCGTAGAACCCCCTCCTCCGGCCATAATGTTGGGCCCCACAAAGAACCCTGGAGCTGACATGAAGACTGTTTTACAGTGAAGACATGTGAGATTCAATGAATGCAGAAAGCCGCTTCCTCAGAGCTCCCATTATCTGATTAAAACCAGAAACTTCTGAGAAATGAGGGCTGCCATAAATTCCCTTTGGGATGGCTTCTAATCCCAGGAGAGACCAAGGGTAAACCCACCATAAATCTGCTCTCGGTGGAGTTTCATGGCCAAGGCAGAAAGAACACTGGCACCCACATAAACTTCCTTGTCTCCCATTTGTTCTCCTAAAAATCCATTTGTCTTTCCTACAGAAACCTATCTGTTCTTCTAGAGGCCTTTCGCCACATGCCCTTCCCTCTCACTCAGGTGTAACTGAGGTGTAAGTTCCAACTCTAACAGCCCCTGGGCGTTACTCATCACGGGCACTCCTGCGAGTACATACGTTGCACCTGAAAGCCAACTGTCTTTTCTCCTGCTAATTTAACTTGCAGAAACTCCCAGACACTGAACATAAGAGGGTAGAGAGAAGGCTTTTCCTCCTTGCACCAATGAGCAAGTGTGAGTGGCCTTCCAGTATACTCTGACTAATCAAGGTAGGAATTTATTTCCAAGTGTGAGTGCATATGGCAGGGTGGGAGAGAGAGAGATGAAGACAGAGAAACGAGAGTGTGGAGAAAAAAGTCTCTTCCTGCTCAGTAGTTAAAAGTAGAGAAAAAAAAAAAATCAAAGTGGACTGAGTCAAAAAGAAATACTGAGTAAAAAAGCCAACACTGGTGTCACGATGCATTTGTAACTGTCAGCATGGCCTAAGTTCTATGATTCATCTTCAAAATGACCCACATCAAGACCTTTTCACAAAAACTTGGCAGGCAGTGAGGAGGGTGTGAGAATGCAGAGCAAAAAGGTGTCAGTCTGTCAAGCTGAATTTACATCCTAATATTATATATAAAAAAAAGAATTAAAAGGGGGGAAAGTGGTAACCCCGATGACTGCAGAAATAAGAAACCTTCACATGCTGTGAAAAAATCACTCTTCTCATCAGTAACAAAAGGTGTGGTCCTGATTTCCTTCAAAACTGCAATGGCCACATCATCAGGACTAAAGTCAATATGCTGGTTTGCTGGTTTTCAGTCTTATGACACTCAACTCCTCAGAAATTTCTCTTCTTGATTCCTGTATTTCAAGTACTGGGAAATCTGTGCAATAAATGGGGTGTGTGTTTATTTGGGGAAAGCCCACATCTAATTAGAACATCTTCATGTGGTCTGAATTTGAACCAGAAACCCCACAGACATAAACCGATGAACTTAAAGTACACACACAGAAATGCAGCCTTCTGTTCACAAACTGGTTCATCTGCCTGATTCATATAATGTTTATAGCATACATTTTCAGCAGGAAAAAACTGCATAAATCTGAGCAAGGTAAAAATGAGCAAATGAAGAAACAATCTTTTTCAGTGAAAAGCCTCTCAGTTTGGGAATCCTTTTTCACATAAATCTTCTTATAGCCAAATATTACATATTATTGTTCATAAAATATAGGCCCCAAAAAGGAATTACATAAAAATACATACAAAATTAGTCATTGCTTATGAAAAGAAACCAAAATATGTCCTCCACAGAGCTGAGCGTGACTTATCTCGTCATTTCTGCCTAACTGATAATAAAGTCTAATTCACTTGAAATTATATCAGGATCTCCTCTTTAAATATTCTGAATAATTGTAACAAATGACTGGGAAATCTATTAAGCCTCCACCTTGCTTTATTTATAAAGAATGTCACAAAAACCAATTTTAAAAAAAAAGTCTTTTTTACCCAAGAAGATTCTATGTTGAAAAACATATTTAAATATCTCTAGATGCACAGAGTTGAAATTTTTTTATTACCCTTAAGATACAGTCTAAATTCCTCCTCCTGAAATTCAAAATAATGTAGGTCAATTTAGTACACTTAAATTCATCAGAAGAAGAATTTTGTCCTCCACACAACAGCTGAAATGAACTACATTAAAATCCATTTTTCCTCACAGTGGTCAAGTCACGGAAATAACCAAAGTACTCTTTGAGAGATGACTGGATAGAGAAGTTGTGGTACATATACACAATGCAATACTACTCACCTACAAGAAAACAAAATGAATGGACCCTGAGATCATGCTAAGCAAAATAAGCCAGGCAGAAAAAACCAAGAACCATAGAGCTTCACTCATTTGTGGAATATAAAACTGAAAGCAACAAAAAACCCCAAAAACTCAAGGGCACAGTCAATAGTTTAGTGGTTACCTGAGGGCAACGGGGGAGGGGGTGGAAGAGGGGGGAGGGGGAGCCAAGTACACGGTGATGGAAGGAGAGCTGACTCTGGGTGGTGAGCACATAACACAACACAGAGACAACACACTGCAGAATTGTCCACTGGGAACCTATGCAATTTTTGCTAATCAACGTTACCCCAGTAAGTTTAACAATTAAAAAAAGTATCAATTTTTCCTGTCACCACAGCCACTACAGTTTGCCTTTCAATACATATAGAGACTCATAATATGGTACCACAACGTGTTGTATCTTTGAGGGACAGCTACAGGTGACAGCCTCAGTTTTTCTTCTATTTATAGGTCAAACCTTCTCCTTGGCACCTCCATCCTCTCCAGTAAATAGGTCTTAACTCTTTAGAAGAGGGGAAGGCCGTCAGAACCCCCAGATGCTCAGCAGCAGCACTCACAAAGAACCATGCAGGAACTTCTACCCTTTCTTCCTGAAAACGCTCTTTGTAATATTATAATTCCATGCCTTCGATGCAGGTCTCTCCTAAATTCATTTATTCACAACACAAACCATGTCAGCCTTTCAGCTAAATGGGCAGAAGCCAGCTCTCTCTCCTCCCATCTGCACCAAAGACATTGCAAAATAGTCGACATATAAAAAGTTGTTTTACATCAGAAGAGGTGACTCAACATACAGTAACAGAACAGGCATGCTCCTGCTGACTACAAATGAGTCATTGTTAGCAGCTGCTGAGCTGCCACTGTGATCCTCCTGCACACGTGAAACTCAGTTCAGACAGATATTTTCTCTTAAGTTGTTGTATAAGGTTTTACTAAGGAACTCACTGTCTTATCTGATATAAACAGGTAACACGTTGCCTTTACAATACAGCACGTCTGGATCTCACCGTGTCTGTTTTGATTCTATCAGGCTGGATTTAATAAAAGCTCTGATGGACTTGGTAAGAAGAAAATGAGTGCAAGCATAGCAAAATGAACCTCCCTGTCACTGTGGTATCTGGAGCAAGTTTCTGGCTTACTTAGGAGTAGGGGCAATTTTAATGGAATTTCAGTTTTTTGTACTTTTTCTATTTCCATGTCTGTTAGGTGTATTTTGGATATACTGACTATTACAAAAAAATTTTAAAAGAAGAATTTGGAGGCATTTCTTTATACAAATGCTTGCTCAGGTTTTCCACCACCATTGCTATGATGATCTGACCTTATACTAAAGTGTTTTACGATTGCTGATGATCTCCCCCTTAGATAAAGTAGAAAAACATGGAATATCAGATTGGGGAAAAAAACTTAACTTTTTTCTGGGCTACAGGTGAAGCCCAGATTATGAACACTTCCTTTACAGGAGGGCATAGATATACATATACTCTAGCCATTGAAAAGTGGCTCATTCTCAGCCTCATTTGCCAAATGTGACCTTCTAAATATGTTTGGAAACTTATACAAGGAGTTGATCAGTAAGCTAGTTTATCTGAAAAGCATAGCTGAACAGTAAAAGCCCTTTCAAAACATCAAAGCAATGATTAAACACGAAGTTCCCTAGAGAAATGTTTCTTTTTCTATCTGCCTCGGAGACAACCAAGTTCAAGCTTATTGTATCTGGTTAGTGTTTTCAGTTTCAGAGTTTAAGAAACTTAAAGCAACGCAAAAAGAGCACCTTTCCAATTAGCCTATATCCAAATCAAAGAAGAAATGACCAAACTATGTGTCACCCCATTCGCCAAAACCAAGCAGAGGTATTGTTTCTTTTTACCTCAATCCTCAGAGTAAAAAACATGTCAGTTTGACATAAACTCTTTATGGTATCAAATACTAAGAGCTGTTAAAGAACAATGTAATAATAGGACTTCCTTATTTCCCCTTTCGGTGAAATCATCCATTGGCCCCTAAACACAGGAGGTTTTTTTCCGAATATTTAACACAATAAAACATTAGTTAAGCAACTTCCCACTTCACTTGAGGAACCCTAAGGCTTAAGGCACCCCCACCCCCCGCAAGGCCGAAACGCCAATCACTGTCTGCAGCGCAGGGAGCTGCAGAGGCACAGCCCCTCCTCCTGCCTCCACTTCTCCTGGCAATGTCAAAAAGAGGAATGCCGAGTTTCAAAGGAGCAGGCCAAGTATGACGAGACTTGTTTTCCAGAACCGAACACACTTACTTTGCCTTCAGTGTCTCCTCCTGGAAATTCCAGTGTGGGTCCTCCACCAGCTGTAATTCCCGCAACACCCTTCCGGGTTTGTACGCCGCATTGATTATCATGCTAAGAACCTGTTGGGAAAAGGGCCGCAATGAACTTCAATTGCATCCAGTCCTGGTGACATGAGGACGCTTTGAGAACCACCCTGCTGACACGAGAAGCACTTGTACACCTCTGTTAGTGAAGGGTTGTGAAGAAGTCAGAGAAAATGTTCTATCCTGTGGATGTGCCATCAACGGCATAAAAAAGGTGACATGACGCAGTCCCTTTACCTAGGAGAGCATGAGCTGCTGGCGAGAGGGGATGGCAGACTCTCGTTCACGTTCTGGTTGTGGAACAACCGAACCATTTCTTCCCAAGTGTGTGTGTTACATGCTGTTGAGTTGCCTGTGACGCCTGGTGACCCCATGAATGAGTGACGTCCACACTATCCTGTCCTCACAGTCGGCTCACTCCTGTAGACCCATGCCTACAGCTTCCTAAGGGCCACTGATGATTCTTTAGGAGAATCAGCTACCGAGAATTTCATTTTATTCTTAAAAATAAATGTCAAAAAGTATCAATAATACAGACACAACAGTTTTATGCCAACACTGTGGATAGCCTTCAGATGCCTGTAGGGAGGGTAACAAATCACGTGAACCTCACCTGATGCTGACCCAGTTTATGGACATCTCGTACCAGGACAACTCTCTTACAGATGGCAGTGTTTCAAAAATGTCTGGAGTGCCTCATGACATCCAGTATCTTATTTCCTCCAACTACTCCTCTTCTCCCAGCTCCCAAGTGCAAGAAAATAAGCCTTTTGTCACTGCCTACTGTGACACTCCCAGAGGGACCAGACACTTCCCTTCTGAAGCCCCAGCTGCGTGCTTGGAGATTACCTGGATGCCCTTCTCCAGTGAAAAGAACAAGAAATTTGGAGCCCTTGGGTTCTCACCTTTCTATAAGCCCATCATCATAAGGTCTGGCATGGATAGAGAACTTAAGAATGTGAGGATACAACGTAGTGCACAAAAGCACACTGAGACCTAGGGGCTCAGTCCCATGAAATGCCCACTTGTTGAGGCTCTTCCAGGTCCTTGGAGCACAGAGACAGGGGTAGATCACAGTGACATCACTTCTGAAGTCTCTCTCAGTCCAGAAGAGGAACAAGCCAAGCACTGAGCTCAGATCTCACATTTCAGATCAAAACACCATGGAAAGAGTTATAAAAATACCTTATCAAGAGGGGACATGTGGCATCACTGCTGAAGCACCTCCCATTTCTTAGAGGAGACCAGCATAGATAGTATCAGTGGGAAGGGAGGAGATGCAATTAAGCTGGAGGAATGTTCATGTTTCGGTTCTCATGTATCTGGTGCATTCCTGAATGTACTGGAATGGATTATACTCTGACTTAATTCTGAAAAAAACAATAAAGCTTTCTCACATTATAATTTGAGATTTGAAAATTAAAACATTTCATACTATGCAGTCAGCATGGCAGCTGTCTTGTCTTTGCCTGAGTAGCATTTCGCTACGTTCCCAGGGCCCTGTGACTGCCCATCAAGACAGCATGGTTCAGTCAAGGCACTAAAAGGCCAGGATAAGGCAGAACAGTTTGGTGTGTTTATGTTTTCTGTATTAGAATAATCATCTGATTTTATTGTTTACTGTCAGTACCATTTACAGAGACTGAGTTTAAAAATAAATCCAATTAGAACTGGATGAAATAACATGCAAAGAGCTTATCAACACACAATAAAATTTCAACTGATTCTTTTCATTCTGTTTCGCTGAGAAAACCCCAAAATAACATGTTATTTGCTATAGACCTAAACACATTTTGTGACTGTGCATTCCAGAATTCAATTCAGTCTGGGAAGGCAGCAATTAAATCATACAAAGCATCAAATATTGAATAATTTTCCCAGGACCTTCCCCGATGCCGCATCATTCGTCTCCAAATTCAACAAGTTCTGTATAAAACTTTGGGAATTGTGAGCTGAATAATTTTTGTGTACATGATATTTGTACATTACAATGACCTCCAAGACAACAGCTGTTATTACTATCCAGAGTCAGACTGAATCACTGTACCTTGCAGAACACTGGAACTCATTTCATTATGCTCTTGATCAGAAAGGGGAACGTGGACCTTGCCTCCAATTAACTGATGGGATGTTAGCTGTAAATTCAACAAACACTATTCCCCAGAAACCTGCACAAGGGGACAGTTTGAACAATTCCAGGAGGGAATTCACGCTGCAGCAATGCCTACTCTTATGTCCTCAAGTTCATGAAATGTCTGTTGACAACATATTTCTACACGGAAGTCTCCAGTGTATTATAGTGGAAAGGCTATGATAACTGCTGTAGTTGGAGAGATTGAGGATCAAATCCTAGCTCCATCCTTTAGAAGCTGTGGATGCTGGATTCAATTTCCTCCTCTGTTTAAGACTGAATGTCCTCCTCTGTATAATAGGGGTGCTGCCATTTATCTGGTTCTTAATGAAGGGAGACACTGAGATGACTGCACAAACTTTACTAACAAAACCTTTATTTCTTTGAGTTCCCCCTGGATATTTACCTTCCTGCAATACCATCCTGAAAAGCCCAAACCCCTTTCCTTCGCCTTAACCATCTCTACATAATGTATTGCCTTTGTTAAATTAAAATGGTTTGTGAAAATCTCAAGACTAACAGCTCCTTTAGGCTTTCACTTTTTTTCTGTGAGGACTGTGTGCATTAAAAAGAAACTTTTTCTCCTATTAATCTATCTTTTGTCAGTTTAATTCACAGGCCCCAGCCACTGGAACTAAGAGAGAAAAGGAAAAGGTTTTCCTTTACTCAACAGAGATGTTCTGAGAAATAAAGGAGGTAACATTTTGATATACAAAAAATATTTAAAGGTAGCCCTCTTCTTAATACCTTAATACCTAGTGCAGTCCTCCCCCCCCCCATGAAAGAAGCCCTCCTGTGCTCACAGCCTCTCCAGCCCCGCTGGCCTGTATTTATGTTTCAATCTTGCATCTTTGCAGATAACTTTCCTTAAAAGCCCCTGACTTTCTTGCTACTGCTTCCTTTTCAGAACCAAACTTCTCATAAAAGTAGTCTATACTTCCAAATTCTTCATCTTCAATTCAATTCTCAACCTACTCAAATCTGATTTCCTCTCTCCAATCATGGCCCAAAAAACTCTGGGAAAGGCACCAATGACATAGCATCAACTCCGAGGAGTACTTCCATCTGCCTGGCCCTCTGAGAAGTCCGCAGTGCATCCCATGCCCAGTCCTGCAACACTGCTTTGCTTTCTTACCGCTGGTCCATCAGGCACCAAAGAAAACGATGAGGGGGTCAGGATATGCGGAAGAGCACAGGGGAAACCAGAGGGAGGAAGAGACAATAAGAAGAGCACGTAGGTGCTGCTTGCAGGGAAAGGACCCAACATCGCCATGGACATGGGTGCAGAAGAGGAGTCGGGAAGCGTTGGCTTCTGTCCTCCCATGCCTTTCTCTTATGTACAATGGCAGCACTCAAAAAGATGGCATTTATCAATGGGATTTTTTTTTCTGTTCGCTTCATGAAATTGTTATTTCTATGACTTCCTTTCATACTCGTTCTCATGAAAACATCTCCCAAAATACCAAAAGTAATTTAGATAATTTCCAACCTCAACTGTACCATATGATTAAAGTTACAAGTACGCTGAAAGTGCAGGGAACTACTTAACATAGAAAAATTAATTCTCTAGTGTCAAAATTAGAAAATACTTAAGAATGCAAATATGGCTCTCCAGCTTGGGCTCGACTGATTTCAAGGGAAGACAACACATTCCTGACACTGAAGGTTTATAATGTGCTGAATTCTAGTGAGCAGTGGGCAGTTTCTTTGGGACAGTCTTTTAGAGACAGGCTAGCCCACACAGATACATGAAGGAGACTGTTGCTTCCCTTGAGGAGTCAGAAAAAGGCTCTGCGTGAAAAGGAGCCCCCCTCACATGGTCACTATCCCAAAAGACCCTCCTGCCTCTGCATCTGTCTAAGGGCCACAGTTACAATAATCAGCTTTTTACAGAAACCGGGGTCATCAAAGGTCCTCAGAGCCTAAAAGAATTCTATTCAACTTCAGTATCAGACAAAATGGAGTTAGTTTAATGAATACTTTTTAAAAAGTAAAATGATAAAGTTTTCTTACTTAATCAGCACTTTATCAATAGGGTGTCACTTGGGAATGGGATCAGATGTGGAATATCGCAAGAGGAATGAAAAAGGATTCGACTTCAGCACCTGGCCTGTCAGTACAATGAGAGGCCAGTGAGTCACAGAGCAGACAGGCAGCATTCTTAGTGCTGAACCAGATTTAAATGAAGAATGTTAATTAAAACTGGCTTCCTTGGCTTAAAGGTGTTTGGGGTTGAGAAGAATTATAGCAGCTGTGCTCCTTTTCCCAGAGTTCTTTCAAGCTGACCCTACATCCGAGTCTACACTATATCAACTGTGAGTAAATGCCATCAAAGGCTGGAAAGAAGGAAGCTCTAGGAGCAGAGAGGAGCCACCAGTCTCATCTTCTCTCTAGCTCAAACATAATCTAACGAAGCCAGAGGAAAGCAGGAAATGAGCTTTGAAAAGAAAATAGGGCAAGTAACTTTTTCAAGTTACTCACCTCTTAACAGTGAATGTTTTCACTATGTCTCCACCATACCTAATACACTCCTGAAGTACTGCCTAATGGTAACCGTTACGGTCTTCTCTTCTGCTTATGAGTTACTACAGCTTTAGTACTAACAGTAATGAACCAGCCTCTAACTTTATTTAGATTCTTAATAAGGCTGACTTCCCCTGGGCCACCCCTATGCCTAAAGAGGAGGTGCACCTTCCAGTTTCCATGGCAACATTAGGGATCCCCAGTTTTCCCTGGTAGGCAGGCCCCCTTCTCCCCAAAAGCAGCTATCACCTTCAGGAATTTTACACTTTCACCTGGAAGACCAGCAGGAGAATCCCATTATTCCCTGTATCTTTAATCACTTCAGTCACCAGAAACCCAACACTTCCGGAACATTCCTTCTACCCAGAATCCGATTCCCACGTGGCTCTGTATTTTCCCCTAGACTGACCCAATCTCAAGTTCTTCTCGGCTCCCCAAACTCATTCATTATGCCCTCTGAACTCATGGTACATCATCAGTAAAATACCCTATACATTGGATCTCTTTTTAGAATATTCTTTTGGACATGTTTTTTTTTCCCTTCTGCTGTGAACTGAATTACCTCCCACCCCCACTCAGTTTCCACCCTAGATCTTCCCCCTGATGTTTAATGGACAAACCTAAGTTGTCCCAATCAGACAGATTCCATCTGTCCTGTGGGCTCCCTTCTTGGCGACTTTCCTCATTTGACTGCTGAGGCCAGACTTTGCAGGCCTGTGCAATTCTCCGTTCCTCTCATGTCCCACATCCAGAGGACCAGGAAACCCTCCCTACTTCCAAATCTAAAGAACACAAGCCCCAAGAAATCAAGGGACTTCGGTTTGTTTACTGCTGTATTTAGGCTAGCTAGAACTATACCTGGCAATAGCAGGTGCTCAATTAATACATATATACATGTTTTAAATCTTATTTAATGCATTTCAACATGGACAGTGAAATCAGATATAATTACTCTGTGTCTGTAAAAATGAATGACTATTCACTTACTTGCTACCATACAATCTAGGTGACCGGAGGTCTAGGAGATAGCATGTGTTACTGATTTTTTCTGCTACAAACTCCTGGCCTGTGGTATGATGAGAAAGTTCAACCAAGGTACCTCATCTTCCTTACAGTCAAATACTGAAGCCTCAGCATCAGAGAGCATGTGCCCATCTCCCCCGTCAGCTTGCCCAGTCATTGTCTAGTGTCCTGCTGATTCCTGCATCACCCAGCACGTGTGTGAGAGCCAACACCCACCTAGGAGCCTGGAACATTGCTCTTCCTGTGTTCATGTTCAGCAGAAACATCGAATAGTAGTAACAAAACACCAGAGAATGTCATCAAGAGGCATGTCCACATCTTTGTGACTGACATAACCAGATGTCACCTAGCATTACCTGAAAAACCTAAGTCCTTGATGAAATCTCAACACCACCTTCTCTCAAATTTACTGGTAAACACACGGCTGCTTTGAAAAGAGAAGCTATCTTCATTTGCAGTCTATCATCACTTATGTAAACCGTTAAGGCTTTCAGACTGCTTAGTTTCTGAGTTCCCTCTAGCTTTGCAGTGGAAGTCGTTGTGACAGTTAGCCCAGAACAAATGCTCACAGATGCATAATGAAGGAGAAATTCAAGCGAGTCATCACAGAACTCCCCAAATGTGGGAAATAAACACTGTCATCAAAACCAAGAGACTAGGAAAAATAGCTTAATGGGATGACCATGTGACAGAAATACTAAATGCAAGCAACAACTGAAGCCAAATTCGAAACTGCCAGGTCCCACTGGAAACTTCTAAGACTGGGAGGGGGGTCCGGTTCCCTCTCTGGGGCGCTCACATCACTATCTGCAGCCCAGCATCTCTGGTTGAGGGCAGGGAGGAAAGGCCAGCATGTTCCAGGGTTCTGAGGCTCAGAGACAAGCAGGGCTCTGGCCCAGTGGAACCAAAGAATTTCTGGAGAACCTCCTGCTCTGACAACCTATGTCACACATCAGTGAAGCAGAGTAGTGTTGGCATGGGGCCCCAAACCCGTGGGTGCCAGCCTGTTGACACACTTTCTGCTGTAGACTCAATATTCAGTATTTCATCCCTCTGCTCTGATACCTCTTCCTGACTGGCCCCCGTTTGCCATACCTCATGGGAGAACCCCAAAGTCAGAGCTTGTTACCCAATGCCTGTGTCAGGCACACTTCCTCCGCTCCCACTACTAGTAAAGAAAAGGGTTGTGACACTGGGTCCTGCGCCCTACACAGCACCCAAAGCCCTGGGAGTGACCCTGCTAGTGAGACCAAGGGGTGCACAGAGACGGGGGCTCTGTAAGAGTTACCTTTTTCTCTCCTCTTATTTATTTCCAAAGCAACTAACAGTACTGGGTTCCAGATTGAAAAAGCACCCACCTACTACTGGGAGATAACACAGGATTGCAGTATCTTCTCACAACAACCAGGCACAGACTTCTACTGGTGTATATGAGGTCTGACAATCAAGTTCACGAACTCACCCTAGAAAAAGTGCTGCACACCTCACTGCTGAGTATCACTACGGTCACCTTTGCAAGCACTCCCCTTGGGAAGCTGTGCACCAACGCCAGCGCCTATCCACTCTTCAGAGCAGTGTTGGAACTCTTCATGATACCTTACCAAGTTGTCTACACAGTGCTGCTGATGTAAGTGCATGGTGGAAAGTTCAAAACTTAATGGTTAGATTTTGAGTAAGTATAAGCCATGAGGCTTATCACTTCCCAAAGTGTCCTAAGTGTCCAAGATTCATGCTGCTTCCTCCTACACCTCCTTTTAAGCACCAGAAAGAAAAAGGGAGTAGAACATCAGTGCTGTACTTCTACCTTTTCACAGGGAGTGCACACCTTGCTGACTTTCCCTCTGTCAATGTTCATCCCTTGAATGACTGACCCATGTTGCCAAAAAGCAGCAGGTAAAGCACAGGTCACTTCTGCCACCAAGTCAGCACATTCCAGAGCCAACCTCCAGTTTCCCACATCGAAAGGTGACAATGGGCAAGATGTGAAGGACTCCAAGATGTTCTCCCTGGAAGTGACAAGTTTCTCTTTTGTGCTAAAAACAGAATCACATACTGGCACACAATTTAAGCCAAATAACGTTTAAAACCACAGATGCTCCCCAATCCCTGTCAGCCACCTGGGATGTGATCCTGGCACACTGCCTTTATGTCCACGTGCTTCAGAGACTCCAAACAACCAGAGACTCCACGGTTCTCCCTGATCCAGGCTTTTCAAGTCCTTTCTGCCTGAAGGACTTGGTCGGTGTCCTCCCATTTCATCACCTGTCTATTAGAAGCTAAACTTTTCGTGGAAGGACACAATGATGTGAGTAACTATGTCACCACATGTTCCACTCCCCCTTTTACTTGTGCTCAGGCTGACTCGCTCATTTAGTGTCTCTCACACGTGGACACGAGCACACAGCACCCACCAAGAATGACACTAACAATCTCAGAGGTGGAGAGGGCTTGTGACACAAAATCCTTGCAAGAATGCTGAGGGCCCACATAGACCGGTGGTCTGTATACATGTATTTGGGAGACCCTGGCATACTGGGCAGGCATGTCGGCAGAAGTACTGGGACAGAAAAGGAGAGCCGTGATTGACAATGATCATACCGAGCATGTGGGTTAGATCTGTGATCACCACCACCACCACGTACTGTTTGGACTTACAGGTCCCACCATCCACGTGACAGAGTTTGGGGTCCCGTAGAACACCCCAGGTGTTGGCAGGCTCACCCCGCAACCTGCCCAAGGCTGGCTGGGTTTGAGGCTCTCATGCAAGATGACTAGACTTGACTGGGTCTTCTCCCACTCTGGCTCCAGCTCCTGCAAGGTCACCCACCTCCCTTCACTGCACCTTGCTGAGACATAGGCTGGTCATAGCTCTTAGTCCCTCAAAGCCCCATTCAAATCTAATGTTAAGAAGGTGCAGAGACACACACTAATCATCCCTTTTTCCAGAACCTTCCTGCTGTCTGGGACACTGCCCTTAGCGCTCAGGACCCCTCTCCTCAGCCTCACTGGGCCTCCACACAGATATCTTATTTCTAGCAGAACAGACAGAGGGAAAACACGATCACTTCACATTTTCCGAAGATTAAAAAACCTCGTAACTACTAACACCACCGATGGCCTAAAAAAGCAAATGCACTCTGTCTTTGCTCCAATTAACTCATTCTCTTGAAGCAAAATGAAATCTGAAACCATCCAGGGGTCCCAGTGCTAAAGGAAGAACATTAGCATAAATATTGGCTTGGCGGAACTTCCATTTTTCTTGCACTCCCAGAACTGAAGTGCTTGCTTTTTTTCCCCTTCCTGCCTCATGCATTTTCTGAACATCAGCAAAAAACTAGTTTTGTCATCAGAAAACTGCTCTGGCCTGGCTTTTAAATCTGGCTGCTGGCACCTATCGGAGAACTGATCAGGCATAACTACTACTGACTAAAAAATCATGTTGTAAAGTAAAACAGCCAACCCCTGAACAGAGGCGGAAGGTAGGGTCGTCTTATTTGTTAAAAGAGCTGGCAGGTGACCGTGGACCTCATTTTAATAACCCAGACCTACGGTGTGAAATGGTCTTGCAGGCAGCTTCAAAGAAACTTGTCAGTTCGCTGTATTTTTATCAGCTTCTGTGGGCCATTCTGATCACTCTCAACAAAACCAGCACAAATACAGGCAGGTAACACCAGGACAGCAAAAACATACTCAGGCTGAAAGCTGGTGGACTGCAGTCATTCTTGGCCTGGGGTCTTCACTTACACTGTCCCAATCTCACGTGTAATCCAGTATGGTTTCTTAGATAGGGTCTTCCATCTGCAGGGTTCTACAGCCTATACCCTTTATGGGGCTGGAATTACTCAGTGCTCCCACACTTCCCCACCTCGCTGCGGCCTTTCAGAGGTGCCCCCCAACCCCGCTTCCCCCACCCCCCACATCTTTCTTTGGCTACACATTTCTCATCATGGAACCTCCTTGCCACTTAGGCCGAAGCCAGACCTGCCCTATTTGGTTTCAGGACAAAATGCCCAAGTGCTATCTTCAAAGAAAGCTAGCTAGACACCCTGTTGTGACATGCGAGCATATGCAAAGGGCCCAGGACAATGCCCAGGCCCACGGGCAGCTCCCACTGCAGACGGAGCACTTTCCGTGTCATCCTCTGCAGTCCTTATGCTGAAAGTGCTGTCAGTGTCGCTAGCCAGCTTCCCTTCCTTCCATTCCAGGGCACCATGGATGCTCCAGGCCTCCCCCATGCTTCTCCCGCTTCCTGGAGCAAGGTGCCGACAGATTGCATGCGACTTCCACGTGGTCTCAGTGCCCGGGACAGCCCAGTCACAGTGCCCATGTTCTACCTGTCCGCCTGTCTCTCCCAGTTGACTGGAAGCTCCCTAAAGGTGGGGACCACTGTTTACACATCTTATGTGTTAAATGCTCCCAAAGAAGTAACAACAGCCTCATCAGCGTCCAACAGGGATCTTAACTGTCACCCCGGTTTTCTCTCTAAGAGGTCTTTTTCTAAATACAGAGAAGTCTTTCACTGCTAACACTGCTGACAGCCTGGAAATACAGACAAGCTCTGGCTTGTTGCAATTGTCTCATTCTCTTTAAGTAAAATGAAATCTGAAATCTTACAGAGGTTCCCATGTTGAGGGAAACTGCATTAGCACAGTGCCACTTGGAGGGCTCCTGTCAGCCAGAGCCCGAACCCTGTATTCATGAGGAGGCCAAGGGAGGCTTTCCTCAGCAGGCCACCAGCTACACAGGTCTGCCATGCAGTGAAGCACCAGGCAAACCAGACGTCTCTTCTTTTTTTAGTATAACCCACTGTATACCTGTGACTCATCCCGAGTCTTTGGACCTAGCCTACCCTCTGGCCATACAAGGTCACCCTCCTTTCCCGTATACTGCCCTGAACTTCCACCCATGCAGTCTTGTCTGTGCTGTGGATATAGGTTCTACTCACTGCCTAAGCCAGATCAAATGTCGCTTCCCATGTATTTTGTCACTTGTGCCCGTGTTCCCAGAGCACTCTGCTCTTGTCCTGCATGGCCACCCTGAGCCTCTGGAAGTCCCGTCTCGTGCCCTTTCAGGCACACTCACTTCCTCAGGAGAAACCCCCATTCTCCTGCCCTAAACCCCACTCCACACAAAACGGACCCTTTTCTGGCTTCCCGAAGCTCTTTATTCAAATCGAGTGCAGAGTTTTCCCGACTCAGGAGGCCTGTGTATACACCCTCCCACCGGACTGTGAGCCTCTCAAGGGCAGAAACAGGGTTTTCCATCTTTGACCATCTTCTAGCCCACAGCATTGAGAGAAAGGAGGTGCTTGGTAAACGTCACCTGAACTGGTCCCAGTTGCTACGCTGTCCTTCGGCCATTGCCCTACGCCCTAAGCACTGGAGAAAATCAGCCAACCGCGACTGTGAGCACACTGTACCTCTTTGAGAACCAGCACACATTTGCCGGGCCCCACCGACTGAGGCAGTTCAGCGATTCTCCCCTTGTTCAGGTAAGGGCCTGAGAAACACCTGTGGTTGATGAACAGCTGAGGGCAGCAGTACTTCCCGTTGGCAGAACCTGCAGGGAAGGGAACACAACCAATGCTTTAGGAACCAACAAAAAAACCTGTGTAATCCACTTCCATGGCAAAACTAGGCAGAGGTGCAATGTTGTCTAAGCATCAGGACGTTTTATGTCCCCAACAATATATGAGAAATTGATTACTTTTTCTACTGTATAAGAGAACTTTTCTATTTATTATGCAGTATTCAAGACACATACACAGGAATGCAAAAACTAAGGCAATGATAACTAAAAGTATCACTATGCGGCTTAATGACAAAAAAACCACCAGTCACACAGCTGAGCTCCCCTGTTGTGTCCTACCCCAGAGACTCCTCCCAGAGGTGACCAGTGCCCTGCACTGCCATTGGTCATTCCCACGCAGATCTACAGACTTGACCACGCACATATACATGTATGTGTATAATAAGAAATATACATTTTTAAAGTGGTCCATTTTGGTTGTTTCTGCAACATGCAGTTTCTGAGACCCACCGAGTTAGTATATGATTACCACTAATGTTCATTCATTTCAGTTCTGTGTACTATTCTACTGTATGAATATGGCACAATTGAATTTCCCAGTCTTTTATTAATGGACAATAAGTTGTTTCTACTTTCTCGGTATTACCCATGGTGCTTTAATAAATACAATTTTAAAACTCTACTCTGCTTATGGATGAGTCTAAGTACATAATAAGGAGTGGAATGGCTTGGCCCTGGGGTTCTGCGTATCTTTAGTTTTGCTAGGCATGGCCTAATTGTTCTCCCAATGACTACCCAAACTGATATGAGTAAAGGCACTCTGTAAGAGTCCTTAGTGTCCAACACCCAGGCCAATACCCGGGACTGTCTGACTTCTTCATTTTGCCAATCTAATGCACCTGATTGTGTCCCTTACAGTGGCTTAAATTTGCATTTCCCTCATTTATTCCTTCAACTTAAAAAATGAACAGGGCGAGTTGTTGGTCAAGTTGTGCCTCGAACTGCCCCTGGGAAAAAGGAGGATAACTAAGTGGTAAGATACTACTCCTCAGCTCCTGATGCCTGAACACACAAGATGAGGTGACACTGTCAGCTCAGAGACTCTCAGCTCTTCCGCCACTGCTCCCAGCTACTGAACAAACAGTGCTATTTCTGTATGAAAACTGTTCTAATTCAAATGGTAATTAATAGTCCAGGAAGCTTTGTTATCCTAGCACTTCAACTAAGAACCAACAGGTAAGGAGGGAGACATGCTATTTTTCTGGATGTGTGAATAAGACAAAAGGAGCCAATTAATAATTACAGACCCTGAAAGAGTAGCAGATACAGTTCTTTGGAAACCATTTTGAAGTCTGAATTCTTGACAACAGGAAAAAAGGTTTAACTCCACAGCTGCAGTGACATGGAAATTTTTGTGTGGGATTCCTTTACCCAGGCTTTTAGAGAAAAACAATTTTAGTAAGTGAACTCATAAAACTGCTCTCTTTATGATAAAGGTAACTTCAACTAAAAGAATTTTTCCATGGCACTTAGATTTTAATCCTGGAATTCAGAACAGGTATCATTTTAGCTAGAAAATAGAATTCTTAATCAAATATATTACTTAATGTACAAACATGTCTATAATCGGATCTGTGGTCCAAGGTTAATTCACATTTGTGTTTTCCAAAGTTATTGTAAGATGTAAGACTTAATACATTAAAAAACACATTATTCACAACCAGCTCTTCAAACACAAAGGGTTTTAAGGACAATCCAAAAGCCTGCAGGGGCTTAAGCATTAACCATCAGTGTAAAAATGGAAATGGTGTAAAATGTCAAAAAAGGAATGCCTAATAGTATTTTCAACTCTTTTTTTCCCTGTGTGATTCTCAGTGATACATAGCCTCAGGTGGGGTCCTAATTTCCAAGTTGCCAAGAGCTAATGACCAAGAAGCAGAAAAGCAGAGGCATGGAGAATTTAGCTTAGAACTTCTTTTAAGAGTAGCTATCTATTAATAAACAATAAAAAAAGAAGAGAACAGGCTCAAAGTTGAAGTATTCTCATATTGACCTACACTTATTTGCACATCTCCACACTCACAGCAACAAACTGAGAAGGAATAGAGCCCTCAATGGGCTCATTTACCTGTGGTGTCCATGTGAGGGAATAAGCAAAGGTCATGAGGTATTTTCTCAGCAGGCACTGTGGATGACATTCTGTTGATAAAGAAATAAAACTCTCATAAGTCACACACTGGAAGAAACCATGACATTCCAAGTCTTTTTATAACTTACAGTGACTATTAGAGAATTCCAAGCTAACATTCTAGTAAGATAGGATGTGTGTATCTAGGAGCGGCATCAGTAAGAACACACAGAAAAATCATTTGATCATGTAGTTCTCAAATTCTTATAATAACCCTAAGAAACCTCTGGAACATCTGGTCCTCAAGCAATCATCATTGATTACTGAGGTTTCTTCCAGGTCACTCCTGGGCTGCTCTCTTGTTAACAATTAAATAATGTCCTTAATTATATTTTAGACATGAAAAAATATTAATTTACATTGACTTCAATTGAAATCAGATGTCTCTTAAATGTCTAACTGAAAACCATTTTCTGCTGAACTTGATTGATTTCCGGTATCTTCTTGTGTGACTCATGGTCACACTAAAAACAAGACCTCCAAAGAAAACGTATGAATTGATGACTTTTAAAATGTAAAGTACACTGATTCTAGGACAGAAGTCTATATTCTAGTTCAGTAAAAAGTTGCTCAATAAATATAAATAAATAAATAAATAAATAAATAAATAAAATGCAGCGTTAGGACAGGAGACAAATTGGGTTTCACAGGGGTACCTAGGTTGGCTGGGTAGAAATCACAGTTGAAATGCTACGTAAACTTAAACCAATATGAGAGATACTAAGTTGAGTAATCTACGGCATTGGGTCCCAAAGTGGGGTCCCCAAACTGGCAGATGAGCATCACCTGGGAACTTGTTAGCACTCAGGCCCCAAGGTAGACACCAAATCAGAGGTTTTGGAGGCAGGGCCCAGCAATCTGTTTTAAAACACCGTCTAGGTGACTGATGCAGATAGGGTAAGACCCATTCATACACGGACTGCAAATGTAGGACTTATGAACTCAAATTTGGTTTCAATGATGGGAGTGTTACTTTATTATTTATTTTATATTTCAGTGTTATCCAGATGAAAACTGGAGTCAGATTATTAACCTGATACACTGTGTACAGAAATGAATGTACAAAAAATACCCACAAAATTGTTATTCACATTCCAATAATAACGCAGTTATTATTCAATTTCCTTTTATTTAAATTTAAACTTGGGTACATGAAAAAATGCTGTTTTAAATTCCCTTTCCACCAGCATATTAAGAAAATAGAATCACTTGGCAAGAGATGTGCATTTTAGTGTAGTTTAGATTATCTTCCAATACATAAATTTGTTACTAACAGTTACAATTTTTAAAAAACATAATGCTGTCACCTACACATGTTGCATGAAGACCTTCCTTCTTCATAAAATTATGACTGAAATGTGGCATCATCTATATTCAACAATGCAGGGACTGCAAATTTTTTCATATGGAATCTAATTTACTACCTATAAACCCTGAGCGATGGGTATTTTACACCTAAGGGCACTGAGATGCAGAGAACTCAAGCTCACCCAGCTGAGAGGTGGCAGAGCTGGGCATCACAGTGAAGTCTCTGTCCACCAGGCCCGGCAAGGGCTAGTGACAGGGAGTGTACTGGGTGGGGACAGGAGCATTTAAAAAACCACAGAAAGCATTATCAGCAATGTGTGAAACTGGGGTGTCCTTCAGGTGTGCTAAGGCAGGATCAAAGTGAGAAGTGATCCGGGACAGAAATTCCTCCAGAAGCAGGCCTGTATCCCACACGTAACATTAAGCGTACAACAAGGAGCAGCGTACACAGTTCACCATCATTCTCGCTGCCGTGCTGTGTTAATAAAAACAGCCACGCCCGCCATCCTCTGTTCAAGGCACTCCATAGCTTATCACTTAGTTTTTGAAGAAACACACAAAACAACAACAGCAAAAACTTACTGTTTTTCTGGTTGCACAACTGCCACCTTTCTCTTCTTTTGTACTGTAAAACAAGCAAAGATGAAGAAGAAAAATCAGCATTGTTAGCTAGTTGGCAAAAGCATTTTTAAAAATGACCTAGTGTAACTGTCAGTTTTAAAGTAACAATTTAATATTGAAAAGTTATTTCACTCATACCACAATTTTACCTCAGTTTCTTCTAGCATAATACAAACTCTGACTTATCAGAAATGAAGTCTAAATAGAATTTAGTACATTTAATCTTATCACTACACTGTGTATTTTAAATTGTTATTTTAATAAGGAAAACAGAGCATGCATATCATACCTCACATGAACACACTTGTAAGGTAAGTTTTTACAAGCAAAAATATCCAGATGATTTTTTCTTCCCACAGAAAGTGCGAAAATCACATAATGTTACCATCACAGCTACTCCCAAATTAGGATTACAGGTGTGTCTTTAAACTAAAACATTTTATTATTGAAAGGAGGACTGGTGCCTAGTAAATGTCTGTCGAATATTAACATTAACCAGCTAATAATTTTCTGAACAAGAACCTTCCAGTTTATATTTATAATGGTGAGAATCCCCTTAAGAAAGACCCGACAGAGCTTCTGGCATCAATTCATTCTGGCACTGATAATCCTAACTCTTCCAAAATAAGAATAAAATAATCCCAACAAAACTTTTAAAGCTGTCAGAGCTTGGCGGGTTTAGACTTAAGAGTTTGCCTCTTCAAAACAAAATGTGTGTATAAGAAATAAAATGACAGCAAGAATAAACAGGACAAGTAGACACTCAAAGTTCATCCATGACTTCATTTAGTGTTCAATTCCAGTTTTTATTAGGGTAAGTACAAACTCCGTGATCTCTAAAGTGAAAAATGAGTACAGGATAACGTGTCTAACTCAGTCTTTGCTGCAAGGCTGGGGATGTCTAAATTGTGTGATACTTTGGTAAGGAGTCAAACACTGCAGGCCTGGATGCAAAATGTAAAGCAAAGAAGAACCATTATGTTCCCATTAACCCATATGGGGTTTGGCTCTAGAAACAAGTGGAGACAGGAAGAGGATACAGGACATGAGGTTATGCCGGAGGCACAACTAAGATGTGGGGAACTGGGCCCCAGAGGACCTGACTGTTGGCCATGCTGGCAGATGGTGTCAAGACTTTCCCTTGTTTTAAGTGAAGAGGGGAAAAAAAAAAGAGGAATGGCCATGAGATTGAAATAATTATCTTAAGCTCAAAATTATAGAAATAGGTTCGAGTGAGGGGGGGAAAATAGTCCTCTCACTGGGCCAGACTCATTGAGCAGTATAGTCTCTGGGACAGAAGAATCCCTTAAAATCCACCTCCATCTACAATCTGAGCTCCCTTCACTTCACACAGGGTCCCACTCCACTTCTGATGAATATCCAGTAGGGGGACGTTAGGTTCACTGCAAAATCTGTTGACATTAGAGAATAAAAGGCCAACTGTGAGATGGAACTTTCTTTATAGCAATGTTCTGAGATTCTATGTAAGTGTACCATGCAGTACATTTACTATACATACAGCGTACATTCTAGCATACTGCTCCAAAGAACCTAAAGTACATAACGAAAACATGAGTAACATAATCACTTTTATAAAAAATTGAAACCCAAAATCTTTAAAGACCCCCAATTTTAAAAAGTATTTTTAATACACCTTAGGGTAGAATACCAAATGCCAAGATTCATAAGGTTTGAGATTTTTAAACAATACCATTTCATAGGCTGTTATACTAAAATACATTAAAACACACTGTTGTAGACGAGGGCTGTCCAGAAAGTATCCAGCCATACAATATGAAAAATAGAGGTGTTTATGGCTGGATTTTTTTCTGGACAGACTTCATATCTTTAAATGTGTGTGTTGCTGGGTTGTGTACCCACTCAGAACCTTTAAATTTGGTGTATTTGTGATTAGAAGGATGTGATGTAATATTCTTTTCATAGTACAGTTGAAATCTCACTGGTTAGTTAATGCTAAGAGAGTAGTTAAGTGTTTGTATCTCCTACTGGGACCAAATGACTCTTTTAGGATAAACCTCAGAAAAAGTAGTTCTTTCTCAGATATAACACAAAAATATAATATTTAACTTAAACTGTTTATCAAAATAATGAACTGTATATAAAACTGGGAGTGATTTCAGATGTTTAATCTGTGCCTCACTGTGACTTTGAACTATCTCACCACTGTGACTTAGCCTGTGAAATGCTTCCAAATACTCATCTCACATAGATACTTAAAGGACAAATGAGATAAAAATATTGGTGCCCTAGGAAAATCTAAAACCTTTTCTAATTTTTACAACTTGTCTACCCTGTCTCTACAAAATGGCCTACTCCATCACCCCAACCCCAGATGTTCTCCACGTTGGCTCCAAAGTGGGGATACTTACAGACCATTTTGTGTGGTGTGGTCAGCGGGTAAGAATTCGCCTCACACCAGCCCACTGGGAAGATGTCCATAGATTCCACGTCAACAATGAACTCTGGGGCAGGAGTCTGCAGACCTGCAGTGAAAAGTCCAGATGACAGGGGAAAACAGGTTTTACCAACCAAGATCCCGAGGAAGAAAGGGAAATGCAAAGCATTCCTGCAACTGAATGTTAAAAATAAAACCAACAATAGTCTTACAACAGATTACAAGCACCTGAATTGTAACATAGCAAGAGTACAAAGAGTTCAAATAAAATGAAGGTTTGGAAAAAACAATGCTGGCTATGAAAATGGGAGGAGGAAGTAACCTGGGGACAATAGGCACCAGCGCCAGAAGAGAAAACAGGTCTCCTTTCCTAAGAATAGCTTAAATTGAAGATTGTGGCTGAACTTGGGGTGGAGATCACAGAGCACACATTCCACCCAACACCCAGGAAAGGAAAGGTCAACCCTCAACTGATGAAAGTGAAACATCACTGTTAAAAGGAACTAGGACAACTCTAGGACACGGGTTATGAGCAGTAAACACAGATGGCCACAAATTCTCTAGGGAACAACATGGTGTTCCTTTATTGGTTTGATTGGGGTTACACATTTTAAACTCAGTTTGTGGCCAGCAGACCGTTGCCATGTGTCGCACAAAAGTCATCTAGTAGTACTGTCTTTTTAGTGGGGACCTATTACTTCCTGTTGCATAATCATAATCATGCCTTGTGATAAATCAGCACCACAGCCAAGACTCTGAAAAAAAATATAATATATAATCTGGATATACTATTAGCTAAAGTTTCATGGAGCTCTGGCTACTGGAGAGAAAAAAATTTGGAACCCGGCAAACTAGTGAAAAGAAGAAAATTCTACACTGATTCAATAGTTCTTTAACCTAGTGGAGGGCACGACCAAAAAAATTACAACGTAGTGCACGTGTATCCGAGAGATATATTTATTATTATTATGTGCTGAAAAGTAAAAAAAAATAATAAAAAAAACCAAAACAAAACATTGCAAGTACAGGGTCCAGGAGAAGTAATGCCCAAACGTGTTATTTTTATTACAAAATCATAACCGTACATGCTTATGATTTTGTAATAAAAGATTTAGTATAGAATACCAGCTCATTAAAATGGGACATTATTTGTGTAACCATAAGCATGTACAGTTATGATTTTGTAATAAAAACATAACTCAAGTCAGGAGTTACTTCTGCCGGACCCCATATGAAATACATGATTTTTGTTTTGTTTTGTTTTGTATGTGGGTAGTTCCCTGGCCGGGAATCGAATCCTGGCCGTAGCGCTGACAGTGCCAGGGCCGAAGCCTTAAGCCACTACAACCACCAGGGAATTCCCTTAAAATATATTTTCAGTTACAATCTCGAAATTACTAAACAAATAAATATAAAAACATAAAGAATAAAAAACTTTTTCTTACCAAATTAACATGGTTATTGCAAAAAACAAGTCTAACATTAATTGATCAGAATCTTAGCTTTGCAAAAGCTTGTAACAAAAAAATCATGTATTTATTTATATAAATGCAGTATTAAAAAAGTTTTTTCCCAAGTCAGCACATATTAGTAATCAATGTATCTCGCAGACACACGCGACCGACGCTGTAATTTTTTTTTGACTGTGTCCTCTGCAGGGTTACAAAACGAATCAGAGTAAAGCTATTTTTGCACCAAGAATCAAGAGATTCTTCGTGGCACCTCCCTGGCTCTGACCATGCCACCTTGCTCTGCCTGGGTTTGCCCACACAAGCGAACCCCTCACACGTCCACGCCCTCACACAACATGTCACTTTGAATGGTACCCCCCAAAAACGGTAACTTACTAAAGCTAGCACACAACACAACCCCCCAAGCCCTAACTCTGACGTCCGCTACAGCCTCACTGGCTCCCAACCTGCTCCCCGTGCAAAGCAGGTATATCATAAAAACGGAGGCCGCTGCTGGATAAACACAGGTCCCCAACTTGGAATTAAGCCACCACATGGGCGTACAGAAGGTGCCCTGAACCCTCTTCCGGCCACTTCCTGCATGTATCATCGCTGCCATTAGTCACTTTGAACTTCTGGTGTTATCAAAAAAAGCAATTATCAATCTTAACTCTCCTTTTGCTGAATTCTCTGATAATTCAAAACATACAGCAGCTAAATGGCATGAAAGCGACTTACAGGGATACTTTTCAACACGGTCGAACGACTAGAAACCGTTTCTGTCTCGTGACTCAACTGAGATACGTAACGAAAACCTCGTCTAAAATGGAGGCTGGAAGAACGCTCATGCGCGTATCACTCCATAGGCCCTCCTGACCCAAACGACCCCAACAGGAAGAGGCCCCAACAGGAAGAGGCCCCAACAGGAAGAGCCGGAAGTACCCTCATCTCCTACAAGAAGCGATACTACTTTATTACTTCAGCGGAAGGGAGATTCCACCTCATCCAGGAACAGCTCAGCCAATAGGAGACGGCCATGACTCAGCCAATGAGAAGTCACTATACTTTTGAGCTTTTAGTTGCCACCAATGGACTCTATGTTTACAAGAGCCACTCCCAAGTCATCCAAGACTTTCTCTCCTTTGTTTCTGGACATCCCTGGTTCGCCTTTAGACCGCATGGCCCACATGGTAAATCTTTGTTGTTCTCCAGTAAATTGATTTTGCTGGAGCAATAGCTGGTATCTAATAGTTTAAGGTCAACACAGCCAATATTTAACCTATTTGCCCAAGAAATCATCCAAAGCAAACAAAGTAAAGAAACTCTCCAAGCAGCTTCAAATGTGAAGGTGATTCTTCTTGTCCGCAAAGGTATGTGACTGTCTAGCAGGTGCCATGAGGAGGGTGGATGGGCTGCCTCCCCATTTCACAGGGCATGTTCTCATCTTTCGACTCACAGAAATAGCCTAAGTGTCTTAGCTACTCCACAATTTTCCTAACGTGTTGAATTCACCTCCTGGATATATTTGTATTTCCAGATTTATGTTTGGGTACAACAAATAAAGAGTTTCAAGGTCAAAGTAGTACGTCAAAAGGAAGCATAAAGTGAACTTTACAGCTTATTCCTTTCTCACTTTTGTCTTCCAATGTGCTAGTTGAAATACATCATATATACAGTTTTCTCATGGTGTATACATTAGTGTATTTCTAAGGCTGTCTTTACAGTACTTTAAAATCTTTGATCATGCTTCCCATTCAATTAAACAAATATTTATGAGCTACAGTATGTCAGCTTCCATATACTCACAGTTGAGTCTTGTCTTCCTTCGACCCCCAAATCTAGACCACTACGGCATGTATGAACCAAGCAGAACTAATGGAAAAGTGGGATATTTCTTTATCACCCGGGCAGTTTTCTTGACCTGAAACTTTTCCAATCCTATTCTGAGTGCTGGGTACCAATTCTTTATTTCCCTTTATCAGCTTTGTGAATCTAAAGTACACCTGGTTGGACTCAGGACAGGCTTTAAAAAGCATAATCCCTTATTTCCTGATTTTAGAGACCCAGTAGTTTACAAAATAATCCACTAAAAACAGATGCAATGTTGTTTTCTTGATTATTCTAGGATTGCCAAAACTATTAATACCTATGCCAAGCTGGACATTCCACTAAGGACCACTGCTGATGTTCTTTCTTGTTTCATGCAAAAATCTCTTATGAACAACACAAGACTAATCTCAATCTCTGCTTTTGTTTCAGCTGCATCAAGTCAATATGGATTCTCCTGATTCATTCTAATCCGGAACCTTCATCTTAAAAACCATCAGAAAGCCTAAATTTCCATCTATAGGGAAGAACTTAAATTATCACACATCCATATGATGAAATATTCTGCCACTATTAAAAAAAAAGTACTGAAAACTTCTTTATATACTTCCACATAAAGACATATATGGTTTGTTGAATACACAGTATTCAGCTGGATACAGAACACTATATATAGTATGCTACCATCTGTTTTAAAAAGGGGAAATAACCTAGATCTGTATGTGCATGAAATCTGGTAGGAAATGCAAAATACGAATACAGCAGGTGTCTGCTGGGAAAGGAACTGAGTGGCTGGGGGTTGGGGGGACACTGAGTGGGAGAGAGAATCTGACCAAAGATACTCTCATGTACTGTTGGCCCTTGTCAATGAATGACCCGTTTTACACTCACAACCTCATGATTGCCACAATAACAGCAGCACAACACAAGATACTCAGAAGAAAGGCGGAGGCTCATGGGTGACTATGCTGTTGCCACAGAATTCAGGTTAATTAATGAAGGACAAGTGATCTGAAAAGGAAATAAAACTCAACTATGAATTGTGTCACTGCCAAGAGGAGGAAGACTTCCCATCCTCACAAAGCATAGGTACAAGCACATACATGGGTAAGAATCACTTTGGAACCTTAGAATAGTTTTGCAGTTTGCTATATCCTGAGACTTTGTCCCCAGACCAGCGGATACCATCATTTCCACAAAATTCCACGTGCCCTTCGAATTAGAGACCGAGTCACGGTTTAGTCCAGCAGATGACGCAGTGTACTGCAACAGAATCAGTGTGACTTGTTCTATTTAGAACATCAGAATGAAAAAAAAAAAAAAAAAAGGATGGCTCGTGATGAGGCTCGGGTACCTCCTTAGAAACACAACCCTGCCGAACTCCCACTGTGCCGTACCCACTGCAGTCCCAGCAAATGGCAGAAGAGAACGAGTGTGAGCGAGCACGAGGGTCGGGGGTGCTACCTGGGGACCGGAGGCTAAGGGATGTGATGGGGCGGCTAAGAGCCTCTGAGGGAAGTAAATGATTGTTATTGACTCCAGTAATAGAATCGGACCAACCCCTGCATCTCCATGAAAAGCTGGAATGAGAAGAAAGGCAAGAGGTACATAAGGAAACAAACTACTTCGGTTCCCTCGTGAATAAAGGTTGTATCGGATTGTGATGGGCTCTGTGTGGTTAAACAGGGAAGCACAAAAAGCTAGCTGACGGTCTGCGAGCGAGCGCGTCCCCGCGGGCCCCCCGTCACGCTTCTTCCATTTCATCAGCAGATGCCGTCTCGGGCCAAGAATAAGATTTTTGAGCACCCCCTTGTCATCTCTGAAGCTAAATTCCTGAGGAGTCAAGACAGGAGGGACACTGGCTGGCAAGATTGAGCTATGACCGGAAACAATCTAAGAGGAAACCACAGAAGTGGCCTGAAACGTGTATGTGGAGAGAGACATACACTCACGGGGCTGCAAATACAGCACTTACTATGGGCCGGATAACTTTTCCAAGTGTTTCACCCTCACCACGACCCTAAGCCATGGGGACTGTTTTCATCCCCCCTTTATAGATGAGTAAACCAAGGCACAGAAAAAGACCTCCTGGGCAGCATATGGCAGATCTAGGGTTCGAACCTAAGCAGTCCTGTGTCAGAACCCAAGAGAGCATTTGCGGGAGGCAGTTTTCTCTGTCTGTTTTGTTTCTGGTCTGTCCAGCATCTGTCTCGTTCCTCTGAGGGTCCCCTATCTGTTGCGCTGAATGCCATTAGGAGGCAGCCACCGACACCCACCACAGAAGGGGCAGGAGCCACACCCGCCCTCTGCAGTCACTCAGATGTTACACTCATCACCATGGCAACTCGAAAGCCCAGACTTGGCTTTGGTTCCTGCGGCAAAGCCTTCCGGAGCCTCCCTTCAACAGGCCTTCCTCGCAAATCCCCATTCCGGGTAAGACGTTCAGACCAGCCACCAGGAACCTATCAAAGCCAGCGTGGGCCTTTGGGACAAAACAGATCTGGGCGTGTTAAAGGCCTGCTCCCCTGAGACTGCCCAGGCGGGGCCACCTCCTCTGACTCCGCAGGAAGTAATGGTCCTGTACGACCTGGTGAAGCTGCTTTCCGAAAACTGCCTCACGCAGGGCTTACCTCTTCCCAAAGATTTTAAAGTCACCCACCCACCCTGGCTTGAAATGTAATGATTTTCACCTTTGCATTCTTTGTCTTATTTTTGCATGTTTCCGTGAAATGCTTATCCACCATCTGGGTTTTTTCACAAGTTCTGGAAGGCGGGAGGGGCAGCTTTCTGCACTGGGTCTCCTAAACATGAGAGCTCGCCTCACACAGGTTTCTCTGAACCACACTTGGCCCTCTGATCTCTCAGAGTCCTGGGGAGACTCTGGCAAGCATATGCATCATCCAGGGAGGCGACTTTAAAATACAGACCCCCAGGCCCTGCTCTGGGGTACACAAGGTCTGTGGTGGCCCCAGGAGTCTGCATCTCAGCAGACTTGTTGATTACGATGTGGAAGGCAGTTTCCCTAGAACTGAACCGAGTATTCGGAAAAAAGTGACCAGGAGATTCTTTTAGCTTACACATACAAAAATACAAAAATCTTTCAAAAAGTGGTGTGCAAAACCGCAAGCAGTTCCTAAGGGGATGCAGTGTCCTAAATTGCTTTCTCATTCAGGAATATGTAACTCATTTATTCCCCATGTCTATGCAGCAAAGCATACATGAAATTGGGTATAAACACTGCGCCACGCGACAGGCAGAGATGGGGAGCACAGCCCTGGGTCATGGCCCACCGCACCCATGACCACATCAGGATGTTTCCGGACATGATAAGTGGAGCGCAGACCCTGTGCAGGGGGCCGATGTTGAAATGATTTGCTTTTCTCTCGCTCATGACCACCTCCACGCACTGGGCCCTCACCGTTACGTGTCACATACAACCCTGCGTACTTCACAGACACTAACCCTCAGTCAATGTCCACAGCCACCCTTACAAGGTTGAGTCCACCATTACATACCTGTTACAGAGCTGTGTAGTAAGAAAAGAGATTTGAAACTCACCAAGAACTCCACACCATCTAGGAAGCAGACGTGTGTGTCAGGAGGGGTTGCTAAGTGCCACGTTATGGAATCTGAGTCTTCACTCGGTCAGAAATACATCCTCCTGGAGTATCAGGAGGCAAGCAGACAGTGTTTTACAAAGCTCCCTCGTAGAGCCCACGAAGACAGCAGGGAAAATGGTTAGGAGACTGCTGAAATCCTAAGAGTAAGGGATGAAGACCCGAACTGGAGTGTGGCCGTGAGAGGAGACAAGATGAGGGCGCATTGGGGCACTGCAGTCATGGGGTCCACTGGGGAGCAAACAAATGAGTTGTTCTAGAGTTTCTTTCCAACTTGGATGACTTGGTGCTACTAGGTCAGGCTGGAAACTCGAGGAGGGGAGATGAGTGATGTCTGGTCAGGAAATCGTGTCACCGTGGCGTGCTCGGCAGTTATGAGCACGTTTGCATGAGTGCTGCGTGTCACCGCAAAACTGCTATTTGAAGTCACAGAGAAAGACGAGATTGTGTGGGCACCAGGGAAGGAAAGGACTTTGAAGAATTCTGACCTTTACGTGAGGAAAGCAGAACAAAGATGCAAGCAAGAACACTCAGGAGAAGTCACTGGGGAAGCGAAACCTGCCCAGCTGGTATTGGAAAAGACAGAGGAGGGGAGACTCTGAAGGAGGGATCAACGTGGGTCAAAAGCTACAAAGAGGAAATGGGACAGAACCAATGTGCAGACAGGGAATTACAAATGACTGTAGAGACTTACGGAAAAAGAAAACATCCTCAGTAATAAACAAAAAACAACCTACCAAAGCAAGAGCTGGAGGGTAGATATTAACGTTCTTACCAAGAGGAAGAGAACATGATGTGAGGGGAACACGGAGAGTGGAGAGGGAATCACCAGTAATGGGACATACCTGCTCTACCAGGGGTGTCGGTCATGACAGCCTGCGTTCTCCACTACTGCCCCCAATGTACACACACTTGATTGCAGAGAGCCAGTGAGGCACTGAAATTACAATTTATTTTTCACTAATTTGAAACAGTCACATGAATTCCAAAGAGACCCACCTGAGACATGTTTTGAGAGGGCCCATGAGCAGTCTGCGAGTCTATCGAAAATTGTACATGTGTCCCCAGCTCTCACCAGAACCCCAATGCAGCCTGTCTCGCCTTAAGTGTAAGAAAATGTTCTGTGACCGTGGACCACATGGGGCGTGCCAGCATTCCTCAGGCCCGAGAAGATCACCTGGTCCAAAAGAGATTTAATTTTCCAGGACTCTGGTACGGGAGCCACCTAAGCCCTCCATCAAAACACTTCTGCATGCCCACCCCCATTTCGGTCCTCATCCCCTATGTCTAATGTGGAATCAGTGTTTGGTACAAGGGGCTCAGGCACTAAACCACTAACCACACTTAGAATGTTATCTCATCCATTCATCCCTCCATCCAATATTTGAGCGTCTACAAAGTACAGAGGACCAGGAAGGCAGGAAGCAAGCCAATTCAGGCCTCTGGATCCAAGACGAGATGGGAGTGGAGGCAAGGGATGGTGGGTGGGGGGTGGGTGGGGGGTGAAGGCAACGGGGCACCACTGAGAAAAGATGGGTTGAACATCTAAGAAGCAGTTAGAGCTCTAAATCTCCTATCAATTTCCGCACAGCTGGGTGGTACCTCCACCAGGTAGATGCCTTGGGATTCGTACTCTGGAAAAGATGAATCCGAACCACTTAGAGTGGGCAATACCAGGCTACAGCTGAGAACAGGGAAAGGGGCAAAAACAGGATTATGTGAACGTCTGTGCGCCCAAGTCGAAGGCCTGTCCCCTTTCGGCATCACGCCTACCAACATGGCGGTGAGCCGGTTAGGATGCCACTGATAGCAGGTGAAGAGGGCGAGAACGTGGTCCCTGCAAGCCTGGCCTGGTCAAGGAAGCGCCCTGCAAGGCGCCATGCTGTGTGCGG
This sequence comes from Lyroderma lyra, assembly GCA_004026885.1. Classification (NCBI taxonomy): domain Eukaryota; kingdom Metazoa; phylum Chordata; class Mammalia; order Chiroptera; family Megadermatidae; genus Lyroderma; species Lyroderma lyra. Next base: position 50,789 of record PVJL010003840.1, on the reverse strand, counting down.
ACCTTAAAGGATGCCTGAAACAATGAGGGGAGCAAAGAGAACCAGCAGAGGGCCACATTCCATGGCCTATGTCACCGCAGCCACGAAGCTGGGAGAAAATCACAAGTCACCACTGCACAATCCCAAAGTGCATGCATTTCTTAAGAGAAGAGAAAAAGAGATCCTACCCTTCCCTGAATGGTCACTGCATCTCTCGTTTGAATACTGACTCTGAAATTCCACATGAGGCATGGACTTAGCCTACATGTGGCTCGTGATGGCTGTCACCTGTGAAAACCAGAGGCCACACAGGTCCGGCCCCGGCATGGTCTGTGCTTGTCAATATGGAATGCAAAGTTCATGGGCAAAGGATGCAAATTATGGTCTCTAAAAAGCTACTGTCCAAAGCTATACCCAGCCCAGATCCACAGATCGACATTTATACAGTATGTTCTCCAAAGTCGGACTAAACAGTGGGTGACAAACCCTACAGGGACATCCTTCCCTCCCTACATTCCAAGGGCAAAAGCACTCACTGAGAATGTTCCATCGGTGTTCATTCACAACAGTACTCCCCATTTCAAAGCCAGGATTTGACGCTCACATTCCGAAGATGGCTACAAGTTACTGTAGTGGTAATGACCGAAAGACTAAGTCACTTATCGAAAAGGAAGCCTGCTAGTCGTCGGGTGTCCCTTTCATAACAAAGGGAATGAATTTCTTCTTCTTCTTTTTTGCTTTTATTTATTTATTTATTAATGAATTTCTGCCCAAGTTAAAAAGGCTGGCATACTTCACATTCAGGAACATGGAGCACACCATGTCTCTTCCGTATGGGGAAAATACTGTGAATAATAATGGGCATCAGAGACACAAACCTCTTAGAGAGCTAACATGCTAGAAGGGTGAATAGAGCACCCAACCCCTATTCGTCCCATAAGAAAATGATGCGACATGAGGGTGAGGTGACTTGCATTGTGAGAATGCAGACAGACTACCGGTGTGTGTGTGGCAGCAAATCTAGAGGTATTAAAACTGAAGGCAATTTATGTTAAATGATAACGGTCCTAACTGCAGATGACTACCTAGAGCAGAATATTACCATACAAAAAAGCACTGTAACATCCTTTCTAAAACACAACCGCCCGTCATCACCAACTGCCCTTGGTCACCGTCGGCAGCTTCACATTCTTTTCAAATATGCACCTAAAATAATATTGCACTAATCTTTGTTTTATTCATTGCTTCCTTGTCAACATCAGCTCCTTTTAAGACACTTACAGAACTCCCTGACTTCAAGAGAAGTTAAATATTAAATAAATGATCACTTTAATGATCTAACAGTGGTCAATTAGCCATGTGTTGAAAATAATTCAAATCAATTTAATGCACAAAAATAACTAGTAAGTTGCTATGAAGTACTTCATAAATTTAATGTATCAAGTCAATGGTCTATAATCAGAATAGCCATCATCATAAAAATACTTCTAGTGCCACAAAGTGACCACAGTGAATCTGTACTATTTTGTCCTCAGGACTGAAGGAAGACAATTCTTTACACAGCCAACTGTGAAATATGAGCACTAACTGCGAGTAAGCTTGCTGTCACCTCAAAAGATAAATCTTCAGCGAGAGCTAAAAACAAAGCAAAAACAAAACAAAATTCAAGCCAAGTTCAAGGAAACTGAATGGAATTTTACTTTATTTGATGAGACAAATGCATAATTTTGACCAATAATCCCAGGTGCAAGATATTCAACAGATTGTTTAAATTTCTTTCTTTAAATATGAAAATGGATAATTTGCCTTTTGATCTGCTTCCTCGTGCTAACTAATTTTCATTACTACAGGACTCTGGAGAATAAGAAAAAGTTGCCATGAACCGACTTACATTTCTTTGCTGGAAAATCAGAAAGTTATACCCAAAGAAAAACAGTAATAAGGAGTTGAGACTGTCAAAAACGTTACATATACACTAAATGTTGCTTATCATTCTTTTTAGGAACTGGAAAGCTGTGGGGCCTGCTGAATTAAGCAGCAGAGAGGATGCCAAGAGCAATGAAACTGAACCCCGGGCATAGCTTAATGGTTTTGTTGATTTCTCCATCTATAAAACTCAGGATGCTCTTTCCTGCCTGTCTGTGTTAGGGAATTAACAGCCATGAAGCACTCTGGAAGTGCAAACCGATAAATACCTGACAATTGCCAAAGAATTTTAACCATGATGTACTCAATAACAATGATGAAACACGGGCTTTGAATTTTACCAATTTTGCTTTCAAATTAATAATGCAAACAAGACATCAGTCTTGTTGTACATCTTAGCCTAGTATTAGGGAGCAAGTTAGGGGTCCAACCACAGAAGGCTGACCCAACTTCACACGTTATCACAAAGACAAGGTCATGTTATACTCACAGTCCTGTTGTTGCAGAAATACGTGATGCTTGCCTAATTCCCACTAGAGTCCATCCTATTTGAAAATCCACTAAGCAATCAACTTTTTGAGAATGTCCTCTTGTTTCAAGTCGGAGCTCCTAAACCATAGTAATGGTTTAAGCTATTTTTGGGGAAGTCACCACACCTGTGACATTCAGCTAAAATTATGGCTCTCCCCTCCTCTCCCCACTCTCTTAGATTATAGTATTGATGAGAATGGTAGGTCTGTCTAAAAACTGTGAATGCTTTCCAGACTTGCTTACTGAAGAAAGAAAGATGAAGATATTAGCAATTCTATAACCTTTCAAATTTCTTTTCTAATGATGGGATGAGCATGTTGTAGGATCTTAAATATGCACCAAGAAAGCTGACATTATGTTATTATTCATATCTAGGTCTTATTATTTTTTCATACATGAGGGCTGTCCAGAAAATATCCAGCTGTGTAATATGAAAAACAGAGGCATTTACGGCCGGATAGTTTCCAAACAGCCCTCGTATATATGAAGCAACTAAAACAAACAAGCAAACAAATAAAAAAAAAACACCAAAGACTTTTAAATCACAGAGAGATGGGAAAACTTTAAAGATCAAATTCATTTTAATTCTCTCGCTGAAACTATCACATCTAGAATGTATCATAGCCTCCTATCTAAACCCAAAAGCTAATCAAAGTTCTGCTTATAACATACATTGTTCTGTGAATTATCTGTATAATTATAAATAAAATGCAGATATAAAGAACAGTTCGAACACCATCAACAAACGACCCTAAATCCTGTTTTTTGTATATTTGGGGAGAAAATCATCTCCACTTGCTATTTTAAGGAAAAATTAAACCTCTACAGAAGAAACCATAGTAAAGGGTTATTAGTCACATTAAAATGCAAATATATAATTCCATCCTCGTAATAACCAAGACCTTAGATACCAGCTTTCATGACTCATATTAATTTAATTGTGACATTAGCCTTTGTAATCAACGATGTGAAAAGACCGCTGTGGTCCAAACATAATTATCACGCCAGCATCTCATTTCATGAAATGATTAACTAAGACAAAAGCCTCTGAAGGAAGCTGTATGTGATGAGTTGCACTTACTTAAGAACACTGAATAACTTAAGACCTGTTTAAATAAACGGAGCAGGAAAGGGGCACATCTGACACATGCGGGGGTATTCTGCTCCCTTCATTTCCGATGGACCCTAAATTCTCCAGAATGATTACTAAGCTGCATACCTTCCAGGTGGAGCCACATTAGCCTCCCCTTCACGCTGACGACAGAGGCCACACAGAGTTCTCCCGGATTCCTGGGGTTCACGGCCTCAAGTTTCATGTTCTTTGTGAAGCCCCGACTGAAGGATGTCTGAAAGAGAGAAGTGACACTGAGCCAGAGGATACGCACAGCAAGTGCGCACGCAGCCGAAGGGCAGGTTAGCAGAGGAAGCAGAAATGCGCGCGCACACGCACGCGATCTCATTTATAAGATGCACAGGCTCATGGCGTGCTCATCCTCCCCGCCACTCAGGAGAAAACAGCCACGCCCTCTCCATTGGGAGCCCGGAAATCACACCTCCGCCTGGCACACGGCAGGCACCGCATAGCACGCGTGGGGAGTGCGGATGCGCGCGTTCTGCCGGCCCGCCCGTGCGCACACCCTCACAGCACCAGATCGCAGACACAAATCACTTCGTCTCCCTCCCGGGCTCCTCACCGACGTCAGACCGGGTCCTGTCTGAGGGCTCCTCACCGGGCATCATCTTCCTTTGGCCCCAAGCACGTGTGCTGGTGACGAATTCTCCAAGTTTTCTTTGATCTGAAATTGTCTTGTCTTTTTTTTTTCCTTTGTGCATTTTGCTTCTTTGTTTTCTAAATTCACTTTTTAAACATTTACATATAAGGAAAATCCACTCTTTTGGGCAGGGCTGTTAGATGAATGTGCATAGTCATATGGCCACACCACAATCAAGACACAGAACAGTTCCTTTACTCCCCCCAAACACCCTTGCACTGGCATTTGGGTCGTCAGTTCCTCCCAGGCCCCAAATCCTGGACCACCGACCCATCTTCTGTTCCCATACGTCGGGTTTTCCAAAATGTCCCATACATGGAATCATACCCTCTGTGACCTTTTGAGTCTGGCTTCTTCCACTGAGCAAAATGGATTTATGAGTCTTCCATGCTATTCTAGAAACCGTAGTTCATCCTAGTTTATGCTGAGTAGTTTACATAGACGTGCCACAGCTGATCCACCCACTCACCAGCTGAAGGACACATGAGTTGTGTCCAATTCCTGGCCATCGTGAATAAAGCCACGATGAACATTCAAGCACAAGGTTTTGTGTGAACCTATCTACGTTGATCAGTCTGCTCGGGCTGGCAAAACACATTACTGCAGACCGGATGGCTGATTTATTGTCTTCCGGTGGGGAGCAGGGTTGGTTTCTCCTCAGGCCAATCTCTGTGGCTTGTCGATGGCCATCTTCTTCCTGTGTCACGGCATGTTCGTTCCCCTGTGCACGCAGTCTGCGTTGTAATTCCGTCTTTGTAGCAGGACACCAGTCATACTGAATGATGGCCCACACACGTGACCTCATTTTACCATAATCAACTCTTTAAAGACTCTAACTCCAAATACAGTCACATTCTGAGGTCCTGGGGGTTAGGACTTCAACATGTGAATTTTGGAAGGGCACGATTCGGTCTATAACATTGTTTTCATTTCTTTAGAAACCGGATTGCTGGACCATATCCTAAGTCAGTGGTTCTCAACCTTCCTAACGCCGCGACCCTTTAATACAGCTCCTCATGCGGTGGTGACCCCCATACGATTATTGTCATTGCTACTTCATAACTGTCATGTTGCTACTATTATGAATCGTCATGTAAATATCTGATACGTGTTTTCCAACGGTCTTAGGTGACCCCTGTGAAAGGGTCGTTCGACCCCCAAAGGGATCGCGACCCACAGGTTGAGAACCGCTGTTGTTAAGTGCTATACTTCTTTAAAAAAAAAAAACTGCGAAATTATTTCTCAATATACCATTTGACATTCCCAGTAGCAGTGTATGGAGTTCCAGTTGCCAAATTCCTCGCCCACACTTGCTATTTCCAGTTTTTCCAATTTTAGCCATTTTAATAGGTAGGTCTAATGGTATCTCACTGCGGTTTTTAACTTGCATTTTCTCTGTAACTAATAATGTTGAGCATTTTCTCACACGTTTCTTTGTCATTAATGTATCTTCTTTGGTGAAGTGTCTGTTTTTTAATCTTCATTCTTGAAGTAGTAATTTCTCGGATATAGAATTATAGTGCTTTTTTTTTTCTTTTGGCATCTAAAGAAGTTGGTTCACTATCTTTTGGCCCCCATTCTTTCTGATGAGAAGTTTGCCATGATTTCTCTACTTGAAATGTATCGCTTTTATTCTCAGTGATTTCAAGGTCTTTTTCTCTGTGTTTGGTTATCAACAATTTGACTATGTTGAGGTTTTGGTGGGGTGGTTTTTTTGTTTTTTTTTTTGTATTTATGCTCCTTGGGATTTAATGAGATTCCTGAATCTGTAAATTTTAGGTCTTTCAGTACTTTGGCGAATTTGGGGCCATTATTTTGTTTTTTCTTCTGCAGTTTCGGCGGCCACTTCTAGATCTCCAGTTACACATGATATTGTCCCTCAGATTCCTGAAATTCTCTCGTCTTTCCTCACACCCCACCAACCTTTTTTTCCCTGTCCTTCAGATAGGATAATTTCTATCTTCAAGGTCATGCACTATTTCCTCTGTCATCTTTTTTCTGCTAGTAAGTCTTTACTTTACAAATGAATTTAATTATTTCAGATATTGTGTATCTGTTTTAGAATTTCTCATTTTTATACTTCCTACATCTATTCTGACACCTGCTTTCTTTTCATTCATTATGAGAGTGTTTTCCTTTACATCAATGCTTCTCAAACTGGAGGGTACATTGGAATCACCTGGAGAGCCTTTTAAAAACAGAGATTGCTGGGCCTCACCCCAAAATGTGTGTGATTCAGTTGATCTGAGATGAGGTCAGAGAATCTGCATTTCCTACACGTTCCAACAGGTGATACAGAAGCTGCCAACTCAAGGGCCACACTTGGGGACCTGTGCTTTCTACCACTGAGCTCAGTTACAACAGCAGCTTTAAAATACTTGCTGATGCCAGCATCTGTGTCATGTTGGGTTTGGCCTCTGCTGATTATTGTTTCCTCTGAAAACAAGTCAAATTTTCCTATTTCTCCATGTGCTGAGCAACTTGGGATTGAAATCAGGATGTTTTCAATGTTATGTCATAGAAACCCTGGATTATGTTGTCTTCCTCCTCAAAAGAGCTGATTTTCCTGTTGTAGCAAGCAATGAACTCGGTTGGACTCAAGGCATACATGCTGTTTTTAATCTTCATTCTTGAGAAGCTGCTCTCATCTCAGGTCAGTTCTCCCAGCCTTAGCTAGTGGCCTGCTTGGAGGTGGCCTGGCAAGCACGTGGTCCAGGGATCAGCCAAAGATTCAGGCAAAGTCTACACACTCTTGCCTAAATTTGTGGTTCCATTCCCGGGCTCTCTCCTACCTGTGACTCCCCTTATTTTTCCTGTGGTTGCCCAAATTCTGTTATCAGGTTCATCAAGCCAGAAAGATGATAAATTTTCTATCGCTGCTTTAGTCATCCCCTACATTGTCAACTGCGGCTGACTGCAAGCCACAAGTCTGAGAACACTGGGGTGATCACCCCTCTCTTCCTTTCTCTAAAACAACTGTGCCTCCCAAATCTGCCTGCTTTTGTTCACTCTCCACGTCCCTCAAGTAGCTGATTTTCATTCTGTCACAGAAGAGTTTGCAGTTGCTCTCTGCGAGAGGATCAAGTCAGTCTGAGCTTGGCCAATCCTGGAAGCTAAACTCACTTCTAAATAAAGACAAGTAATATAGAATGTCCCCAAATCACCCACTACTATAAATTTTAAGCAGACATGTCAATACTGTATAAATATAACTATTTTGGAATATATAAACTGAGATAAACAAGTTCCTATAAGTCACAGAGATTCCATCTTTATGTGACTCGTGGAAGGAAAACCCAGGTGATTCACATTTACTTGTCTTCTTATAGATGTTGTTGAAATGAAAGTCTACCTTTCTGTAAATGGAACAGAGTTAGCCACTGTACGTTATGAGACCAATTTGCTCCTCTCCTTTATGTTCCTTTGGAAATAAAAATCAAAGGTACTCGAGGTGGGCTGTTTTCCTGCAAGTCTTCCTAACTTATCCAGGCACATGACGTATTGAGCTGCCTTCTGATAATACAACTCGATAGGCTGCCTGAGAGGTCTCTAAGTGGGTTAAAATGTGTTTTATCCTACTTAATCAGGGAAAACCAGAATCGCATAACCTATTTTAGTTTCAGCTCATTGCTTGAGGGTAATTTACAAAGGATCAATGACAGAATGGTTACCTGTGGGTTTATTTCACTAAGCATTTGGCTGTGTCAATCCATTTCAGACCTGCCTCTGATCGTTACACATCCTCGGGGAAATGTCTTCCCTGCATCCACTTCCGCATTACGTCTCCTCTGCTCCACACGAGATGCGATTAAATAAACGAATTCATAATAAGCATTCCGTTACCGTTACCGGGAGCTCGTAACAAGCTAGCAGAACTCTGCGAAGTACCAGTAACGCGATGCCTACGCTGACAGGCAGATAACGATCCGTGGATTAAATAAACGGAGAGGCAGAAACAAAGGGGGTGCATATTCGCAACACATCCATTCCTAACGAGGATGTCCGCGCATTTCCTCAGATGTGACACGGCAGCTAGATCCGAGCTAGATCTGAAACCTCAGCAGCCAGCTGGGGGATGTGGCTTCTTGCTCTGCTAGTAAAATGTTTGGACGACAGCAGCTGGCCGAATGGGAGCAGAGGACAGATAGAAAGGAGCCGTGGTGGAACCATGTTGTCCCAGAAGAGACAACTCCTTAAATACAGAGCTTGGGGAGAGGTGGGGATTTTCTTCCCGAAACTATGGAATCAGGGAAGGGTTGCTTTTCTCATGTCAAGTAGAAAGCACAAGGTGATGTGCTGAGGTGTCTTCATGATCCTCAATGAAAGGCAGTGAGGCCAGAATATTCTGCCACAGGTGACATCAGCACGGTAAGAAGTCTCCTAAGGTGGCACGGGACTTCACAAGCCTTGAGTGTAACCGGCTAATGGTTACAGCACTGTCTCCTTCCTGCCCCCTACACACTACCATACAGTTTCTCCAAAGCTACAAAAGAATGACCTTGGTGCAAAGGCAGTGCCATCCATGTAGGAAGTCCACGCAGGAAGTCCATTTAGTCATCTCCAGAGCCCTCATTTCCAACTTGGCCACTGATGTGCCCTTGTGTTCAGGAGGACAAGCCGACCAGGTCATCCATCTACTCACTTCTCCAAAATCCGACTGGGACTTGTACTCAGTGTGGAGAGTCTCTCTATCGAAGCTGTCCCTTCCCACCTCTCAGTGTGTCACAGACTGTGACACCTGCAGCACAGATCATGGGCGAAATGGCAAGGACCCAAACATGGGGGAGCACAAGGAAGCCTCTGATCTGGAAGCACTTTGCGCTGGAGTGTGTGCAGTCCCAGCTGGAGGACCGTGTCGTCTTCTTACTCCAAGGAATTAACTTCCGTCACTAAAGGCATGTTCAACACACCAGGCTCTACACTGCTGCCTCGTTCTTTAAACAGAGATAACACTCTACGTCCCTTTTCAAGTTCCTAGGGTTGATGATGTTTAAATAAACTACTGGATACATCCAGTTCCCATAACTAAGCAAGTACACACCTGTATGAAGACACACGTATTGCTATTTTACGTGTCACAAAAGTCCTATTGCTACACCAATAATTTGGACACAGTCGAGGTTTAAAGGAAGCAACGTACAGAACTGGTGGAGGAGCGTCCTACTAAAGGAATCCGAGACAAAAATATGCACAATCATATTTGAAGATCAGTCCTTGGCAACAGAGACTCTCCGCTCCCTGGGCTTATCAATATTACACTCCACAGCGAGTGCACAGTGACTGGTGGTGGCCCAGGTGGGTGGCTGGTGGTCACCAGAGTCTGCCCCTCCTTCCACAGTGTGGAACCCTGGCCAGGAAAAGGGCATATCCCAGCCGCCCGCATGGCCTTGTGCAGCCAGGTGATGCGTTCTCGCCGACGGGGGCTGAGTGAAACATGTCAACACCAGCTACCATGCCTGCAACGAAGCTTGCCTTCCCCTGTACCTCTTTTCCTACCTGCCCCCCTCAGCTTCAGATGACGGAGCAGAGCTAGCTCCAGGCTCACCACAGTGAGAGCTGTCCACTGATCAGGGTCACCCTGGACCTGTGCCTACGTGACGAGTAATAGCGCAACCTGTTGGAGCCACTACACACTCAGCTGTCGTTTTGTTACCCCAGGCCAGGACAGCACTCCCCCCGACAGACAAGCTGAAAACGTGTTAGGATTCCATGGTACACAAAGCACTCTCATCTTGCTCCAAACAGAAAGCGGTTGATAAAACCTGTGCTGAGCAACGTCTCTGGTCAAGGCGATAGCGAGAAACACACTTCTTACATTCTTGAAGCAGAATGGAGGTGCTTCCTCTGTCCCATGCTGCTTGTGATAATCTGCCCAGTCAAAATCCTGGCCGCAGTAACCTGTGTGCGACAGACACCAACAGAACCGTGTTAGTCAAGCTCCACCTCGGACACACGACCAGCTCTGCAATGTATCAGCAAGAAAATAAGAAAGGGTGCAAAGACAGACGCCCCCACCCAAAGGAGAAGCCTTTTCTTAAGCCTGCTGGCCTGTCAGCTTTTACGAGTCGAATGAACTATTCTGAAAACTGTCAAGTACTACACACAGGTAGGGTGTACCACTGACATCATAACGTGACACCGGAAAGCAGGTGGAAAAGGTGGAATGCACCCACAACGGCACCTGCGGTGGGGAGATCTGCTCCGGGGGCGAACAGATGACGTACTGAGGGAGAGGTCCGAGAAACAACCACTCATCTACACTAAAATTGTTTGAACACAGATCTTACCAAAATGCTTTTTTCTTTCTTTCTTCATTTCATTTATTTGGGGGCGGCAGTGGGGATGCAATTACACAATATAGATTCATCATGACAAGACACGCAAGAAGGTGAGAGAAAACAGTTCTGAAGCATAAAATAAGAACTGGCTGAACCTAGATAGGAAAATACCTCTTCATATGAGTATCTGTGTTTCCTGTGAACAGATACTCATAGACAGGAACATCACAGCACCAGTTCGGATTAACTGTCACTGTACAAAATGTCACCATCCTCCTCAAAATGTCGCTATGCTCTCTCTTTATTGCTTTATAGATTTACAATACATCTACAAGGAATTTCTTAAGTATATTTTTGACACAAAAGGAAATGGAGAAATTTCTTCTCCCCCATGTTGTCTTAAACTTATACCTGCAAATTCACTTAACGTGAGGACTTGAGTTACTAAGCCCACCATTACAGAGTGACTCCAGAAACTCTTTACAAAAGAAACTCAAGATACCTACATCATCTGCACTCACAAGAACAAAATAGTGTTCTCTTCAGTAAATAAGTTCAATTTACCCATTCATTTTAAAAAAATGAGGAGTTAACCAAGATGGCAGCTGTCGTCCTCTGGCCCAGGGAGTGACCCTGGAGCCTCCCACACATTGCTGACCATCACTGGCAGAGGCACCTTCTTCGTTGCTTTCCAACAAGGACATAAGAAATCTCACAGACTTGAGACTCTGTCTACTCTTTCTAGCTAGTTATGAAGAAGTTCTATCAACCTTTCCACCTGCCCTTCCCTTACTGATCTCTCCAGAGCTGTCCTCCAGCCCAACACTCTTGCATCCAAGGTTTCCAGAGGGGCCAACCCAATTTTCTTCTGAATATTCATTAGCAAAACACATGACTTAAAGAAGGTGATGCAAGTGTCCGTACAATTAGTATAACCCTCCCCTTTAAGAGTAGCCATCTCTCTTGGAATTGTTTTGGATCAAAATTTGCATTCCTGGATAGAAGAATAGAAGCTACCACCAAAAGACACCTCATACTGGTGAAAAGGTACCTAAAAGTATGAAGGATACTGAACCACAAAGATGGGCTTGTTTTGGACCCAGTTCTGAACAGGTGAAGATAAGATGACCCCAAGCAACAGAAGGACCCTACTAGTGCAGGGGTGTGGCCAAATGAGTGTTAAAGTCACGATCTCCCTCCTCCTCCGTTTGTGTATCTCGTCCCTGGACCTCTGTTACTTCCTTAGTTAATTTTGTGAGTGAGGTCATCTCATCCAGCTCATGTGGAAAGGGGAAAATTGGGGGTGGGGGGAACCTCTGGAAATGAATAGTAAGCTCTAATGGGCTTTCAAGCCACTCCCCATAAAGTGTCATGCTCCATGGTTGCCTGGACCAGCATTCAATCCTCTCTGTCCAGTCTTCAAGACCCTGTGGGGAGCCATTTCTAATCTAATAATTTCAAGAGATGGTCAAGTCCTGCTGCGTAGTAAGCCACAATGAATTGTTCGGCCCCTAGAACTCTCCTTTTCCTTTCCCTGAACATCTGAACAGCTAGACCCCTCCCCTTCCTCCTCTCAGGGACCTTTATTCACTCCATCACTTAAAATTCTTTTTCTTCAGGCTGATAATGAGCTCTCTTTGTAAGGCAGTTTCATGACAGCTCAGAAAATAACCACTACATAAAAACAAACTGCTACGGCTTATACAATAGAGACAACAGGGGTCAATTATACTCATTAATCAACAAAGACAGAACAAGAAGTTCTGAGGCTCAACTGCAGCCAGGAAAATGTGTTGCAAAGCCGGGAGGGAGGGAGAGAGGGAGGGAGGGAGGGAGGGAGGGAGGGAGGGAGGAAGGGAAGGAAATATAGCAGAGGGGAAAAGAAAATAAAAGGAAATCAAAACCCCTTGGGCTAATTAGAATTTGCAACAAGCCTCCCTAGGAGACTGTTGGGCCACAACCATTAGAGTTACTTAAGCTTTTATTGGTGTTTATTCTGAATGAAGTTCCAACTGTTACAGGTCCAAAAGCGAACAGGTCAGTGACCCATTTCTATATGACTCACATTAATTGACATAAAACAGCTCCACTTGCAAACACTGTAATTGGCACTGCAAGTAGACAATTCTTTTGAAAAACAATTTGGCAGTAAAATTGTTCATGAACTTCGAAACGATGTGATTTCTGGGAAGTTCGCCCATAAAAACAACCCTAAACATTGAAAAAGTGTTACACATTCAGATAAAAGGCATTATTATTGATAATACTGGGGCGGGGGGCGGGGGACAACTTTACATCCAAATATAGGAAATGATATGAAACGTATCTAGTCTAGAAAAAGTCATGCGGGCATGAAATTGTACATGCTTATTTAAAAAGAGAAGTCATCAGAAATGACTGTTACAGTTTTAGATGAAAAGACTGCTACAAGCATATATAAGATCATCAAATTTATGTTATAAATACACAAAGGAAAAGATCAGAGGCAATTTAAGAAAAATTAATAGTAAAAAATATCAAAATACTAATAATTATCTGGGCAGTGGGACTCCTGGACATTTTTTTCTTCTGCCTCTTTGCATTTTCTAAATTTTTACTAATGATCATGAATTATTTCAATAATAAAAATTATCTGAAAGCACAGCACCTTTGCTGTATTTTAAAGGACAGTCAAGGTACTCATCCATCAATCAAGTGTGACTTCAACACGTGGAATACACCAACCAGGATGTGCCCCATGGCTACGCCCCCACGTCTCATGTGCTAACAGAATCCTGATTATGTTCACTTCCTATAGGAAGTGAGACCCCTCCTCAGAGCCAGGGACTCACGACAACCCTGAGACAGCCATGGTGGTCTCAGGCCCCTTGCCTATAACTTGGAATGGAGGGTAGGAGAAGGGTTGAAGAAGCAAGATCTCCCTCTCTAATAAAAGAGACCACAGGAGTGAGAGCTCATCTTCTATGATGCATGGCTATGGAAAAAAAAAAATCTGTACGGTCTTAATAAACAAAAACTGCAAAAGAAGACTATGTTTGACATCTACCTGCCTGGCAATAGCAAAAATCATACTATGCATCCACCATTATAAAGCAGTTGGAAAACATGCTTTTGTGCATTTCTGGTGGGCATCTACCTCGAAAAACCATTACAGATCCCAAGTTCGGAACATGTCTCAAAATCTTCAAGAAGGTGTTTCCACTCCAACCTAGCTTTTTGTTCATTCCCATATTCATTCACTTAGAAATATTTAGTAAGTGCACGGTATATGCTAGGCGTGGCTCTAATACTAGGGATACAGGCGTGAACAAAACCAACAAAAATCCCTTCCTTCACTGAGCTCACATTTCAGCGAAAGGAGACAGATCGTACACAAGTGTAAAAAGTCAGGTGACCCCAAGTGCTATGGAAAGAAGGTGGAGAAGAGGCGTAGGGAGGGCTGCATTGAGGAGGGCCTTAAGGGAAAACTGGAATGTAGTAGGTTGACCACATGTCCCGTTTTAAAAAATGGTACTGTCCTCTTTCCAACGGGACAGCTGGTCAGCCCACGTGGCGAGGAGCTGAGGGATCGAGCCGCATGGTATCTGGGGAAGGGTGTGCAGGGCAGAAGGACCAGAACCACAGGAGCAAAATTCTAGCAAAAGATAGCCAGTTATAAAAAGATTACATAAGAAAATGTCAATTTTTCTACATTACCCTATAAACCAATACAATGTCAATTAAAATCCAATGGGGTTCTCTTTTAAAGCCATATGAACGGATTCGCAAATTTGTGCCCAAAAATAACTGAGACAATATTGGATAAGGAAGGAAAAGTGGAGGGATTTGCCTAACAGACATCTGGACTCAACGAGAAAGTTAAATCAACTTTTTAAAGTGAGGTGTTTGCACAGGGATGGACAAGGAGAACAAGCAAACAGAACCACTAAGAATAAAAGGTCCACACCTCTAAAGGGACTTGGCATATACCAGTGGTGGCATTACAGATCAGAAAGGATACAGGAGACGATTCAATGAATGATGCTGACACTTGGTGAATTTGAAAAGCCCGTTCAAGCAAAAATAAAAAGAAAAGTAAAAGTGTTTTCTTTCCTTAGGGCATGCAAAAATTAATTCCAACTAGGTTAAAGAACAAACCCTAAAAAACAAAACTGCAAGACTGTTAAAGAAAATATAGAAGAACATGGGTAGGAAGCATTTCTAAAGACATATAAACACATCATAAAAGAAAAGGTGAATTTTGATTATAGTAACTTTCACTACTTCAATGTAACACAAAATACCAACAAAAAGTGTAGATGGGTAATAAAGGGTTAGGAGGGCAGGACTTGAATTCATTCAACACTCAACAAGCTATTCTAGCTCCTGGAGAAGGGGAGAGGATGACAAAAAAAATCCTTGCTCTCCTGGGTCTTTCATTCTAGTGGAGACAGATTAAAAAACAAACAAACAAACAAACAAACAAAAACAAGGAAGTAAAATCTCACATATAAGATCTTATATGATAAAAAGTTCAGTGGAGAAAAGTCAGAGAAGGAAGTAGATAAAATGGTGGTGGGTGGTGGTTTGTGACTGATATTAAATCACAAATATCAATTTCTTGGGCAGCCAAGGAAGACCACCTCAAAAACTCAAATACAGGCAAGTACCAGCATCTGTTTCATCCAGGCAGCGGGTCCATGAGCGTGTGCTCATTTCCTGGCCCCTTTGATATGTAGCAAATACAACAGACTACAAAACGGATCAAGTCCATCGGTCAGCGTCTGAGGTTTTCCTCTAGGAAAAGAGAATACCAATTAGGGGGTCACTGCTTTGCGTCTTGATCCTAATTAAAATACACCCGTACTTCCGAAACCCTGTTCACAGTATGTGAGTGTCCTCAGATGGCCAGCTCGTAGAGATGAAGTACTAAAACAAGCGACTGACTTCAGCGTTTGTTCACACGTTTTACAACAGAAATTGAAAGTCTAACCACTTTTTACAAAGGTCCCCGAGTGGGATGTGTTCTGCGCTCCTTGTATGACTGACCTTTGATGTCACCTGACAAGGAGGTTAATGAAATAATTTAACAAATCAAGTCACGGTTGGTAATCTACACACATTTCTATTGAGGTGATGTATTTACTTGTTTGATCACTACTTATCGTGCCCATAGCACTGAATTGTTGTTGACTGGGTTTAAACCCATGGGGCAAAATCTCCAAGGTTCTGTCCTTGGCTGACCAGGAAAGCAGTTGCTCAGACAGAGTCGGCACTGAAGTTTCCTATGCACTCTGGCTCAGACCGGGGACAAACTTCAAAAAAAAAAAAGAAGAAGAAGGGAGTAAGGATCTAGGAGTATGTTTCTTTACATCCCCTATACCAGATGTCTTTTGTTTCATCAGCTGCTCCCCACTGCCTGGGGAATGAATGGGGTATCTTTTTGCTATCAGGCAACAGGTTGTCATTGTGAGCAGTGTTTATGGTTCTAACAGAAATTTAAACAGTGTAATACACTTACGGAGAACATATACACACGAAAACATCCAGACACTTCTCAGCAAGTAAAATAAATCCTCCATACTCTCTCTACAAAGCTCAGAATGTAAGTTAAAAACAACAAACTTAAAAAAAAAAAAAAAAAGAGTGTATACTTCCATGCACGAATAAAGTGAAGAATGGTGTTTGAAAAAAATTCTACAGCATGATTCCCAACCCTGATGTGACGCGAAAGACTTGTAACAAAAAACAAACAAACAAACAAACAAAATCCATTGAATCACCATTAGGGAAGTCACCACCACGACCACCACCTCTCAATTTCAATTCATTTTAATTTCAAAAATAAACTTATTCTGCTCTCACCAAATGGTAAGGGAGCTCAATAAATAAAGCCGTGACTTTGTTATAGCTGCAAACACTTGGAAAAGTATACCCGAGAACTGAAATTCTCCAAATGCTTTGCCATGTGAACCATTTCACTCACAGAAAAGTCACGGTCCACAGACATCAGCTAGTCCCGCTGAAGGTTACCAAGAGGCCCCCACATCCCTGAGAAGGATGGTTTGTGTGAAGACACCAGTGAGAGAGAACAGCAGTAAAGCGTGAACTTGGTTACACTACAGTGAAAGTACTAGATTTGGGGTCTTAAGACTGGATGGAGGGGTCCCTGCAGCTGGCCCTCAGGATTAAATTGGAAAAAAAAAAAAAAAAGACTGGATGGAGTCTTAAGCCAACTCCTGCCTGGGGACTGAAGAAATCATTCAACCCAACTGAGCTTCCATTTCCCCACATGTGAAATGATTAGAGTTGGTGAGGCCATCTTTCAGATCCCTTTCAGTTACAAAAACCCTCCACTTCTAACAATATATGTTTATTTTTGAATAGATAATACGTTACTTTAGATAACAAATAAAATATAAACGTTTTAGAAGTATTCTATCACTAGTCTCACTCCTGCCCTCGTTCCCATGAGTCCTGCTGTGTATGCCAAAGCCCCCCACCTCCATGTTTTCAGACTATTCTTATTGACTTCCTTTCTAACAGAAAGGCATCCTACTGTATAAAACCTCCTGCTCTCCATCACTCACAGTGTATCTAGGAGAGCTTCCCAAATGAGGAGAGTTCCCTCCTTTTTAACAACTGTCTAGTTTTCATTCCATCAATACTCAAATCTATTTAACCAATCCCATACAGACAGGTGCTGGGATTTTTTTCCACTCTTTTGCTATTATACCGCACGTTGCCAAAAACAAAACAAAACAAAAAAACTTTTTATGCTTATTATCTGTGCAAGTATATCTTCAGGAGAAATTTCCAGAAATGAACTGCTGCGTCAATGGGTAAACTGCATTTATAATTTTAGTAAAATTTGCCCAAATGCCTTGAAATACAGTTTGCACAATCTGTACTCTCACCAGCAAGTCTAGAATTCTGGTTCCCCTACTCTTCATCAAAAGAGACGCTTTCTTTTTCGTTGGAATGTCTACTTCATGTGACAATCATGTGCCATGCCAATATGATTTTAACTGGCATTTCTCTTATTATGATGAGTTTGTATAAGCATCCTTGTGTTTCCATTACTGCAAAATAGTTGTTCACGTTCCATTAACCTTTCTCTAAGTTTCTCATTTTTTCTTACTGGTTTCTAAGTAAAAGTTCTACTATTTCAAGACTACAGTCCCATTGCCAAAACACAACTGGTAGACCCTTCACCAATGATGTTGATTACTTCTTGAATTCTTTTTTTTTTTTAATTCATTTTTATTGTTAGACATTGGGGTGACATCTGTTAGCAAGGATTACATAGGTTTCAGGCATACAATTCTACAGTGCATTGTCAGCTTGTTGTATAATAAGTTCACCACCTAATGTGAGTTCTAGGGGAGCGGGTGGGAGAGGAGGGGGGAAGCTAAATATAAGGTGATGGAAAGAGAACTTCTTGAATTCTTTAAGTGTTAAATAAACGGGTTATCGCTGAGATTTTCTTATTGGAAGGTACTAACTGGTATTAGTCAGTATTGTACAAATAACATATAATAGCCATGAAGACATTTTCCCGTGTGTGTATGTGTGTGTGTGTGTGATTTTGCGAAAGGTAAGCTTCATTTTCAATAAGGGAATGAATAGTTTGCCTGAAGGGAACTTCATTTCACCAAATATCACAAGTACTTGAGCGGTATAGAAAAAAATGATAATTGTGTTAAATATCAAGTATAAGAAAGCTTAAGATATAAAAACATTTAATGTTTTAATATATTTGCATAGTCACTCACTGCACGTTTAGTTCAATATATTAATGTAAAACAATTTCCTTAATATCATAAAATGCAATTACCCCAATAGGCTCACTCATTTTCCTAGTAAATATTCAAACTATGTCAACAATCCCTTTTCTAAAAAGAAATACCTTTAACAGTTACAGTTCATAGGCAATGTCATAATGGAATAACAGTCAAGCAATCAAAATGCATGTATTCAAATTTTCCCTTTTTTTTTTCACTGTATGAGGACAACCCCAACTATCATAATTTTTTTTTTTTAATTCTTAAAGAGATCCTGGTTACTAACTAGAAATTTGCAAACTCCAAGCAAGCAGTCTTTTAGATATCTAGAGAATGTCTTCCTTCAAGGACATGGAACCCATTTGCAAACACAGTGTGGTCAGAAAAGTCAGAAAGAAAAAAATAAGGCTCAGGAGGCCTTCAAACCCTACAAGTGACCTGTGGCTGAAATTTCCCAACAGGAACAGACGTCTCCGCTGACCTACTACCAACAGACGGTCTATAATATAAAACCTGCACTGTCATTCCAAGGGGTTACAGAAACAGGCCAACTTGTGTCACTGACTTCTCTGGTTCTGTGGAGCGCCCGCGGAATGCCACAGGTGTCCTCGGTGGGCGGCCTTGAGCACCGAAGCCCAGCGGTTTGGTGGGGGAGTCATCCGTGAGCACCGAAGTGGAAACAACACCCTCCGCCTCGGGACCTGGCGAACTCGCCACGCAGGGTGACGTAACTGTCCATGAGTGTGGCTTTGGGCAGGTCACCTAAATACTCTGTGACTAAGTGTCCTCATAGGGCAATCCTCGTTTTGAGGATTCGAGTGAGGCACCTGAACCAGTATAAACCGTGTTAGGTCAAAAAGCTCACCCGATTTTAACCAGACCCCATTCCGCTACTGCAGAGCTGTGATGGGAAAAATCAACAGCGAAAACGGAAATGTCCAAAAGCATCTTCTCCGTGGGAAGGGAGGTCACATGAAGATAAAAGCTGAAGATGCAAAAGTGCAGTTGTGTCCATGGAGCAGTCACGCAGGGACAAGTGACACGCAGCATGAGGTGGTGCACAGCGTCTGAGCGCCCCTAGGAACACTGGAACTTAACCTGTGGAGATGGGTTATCTCCCAGTGCAGCTCACACGACAGTGGATCCGTCCTGAGCAGAGCAGATTAGGGCAACAGCCCCGTATTATTTGCGGTTGGTTATCTGTGTATTTTTATAATCTCTCCCCGTTTTCTCTGCTATTGTGCCCTTTATTGCCTCCCCATCTCCTCCTCCTTCATTCTGCTTTCTTCCCTAAATAAACCTTAGACCCATGAGGGACATCACATCCCACTGCTAAACTTCCAGTGGGGTCCATGGATCCTAACTGAGAATTATTGTAGTGCAATCTGGTTCCCAATTGCATTATTTTCAGGTGTTATGGCATCTAACTGCTGGATAGCTGTGGGGGAATGAGATTTACGGGAAACACAAATGTAAGAAAATGCTTCGTTCGCCTTTTATCTTCAAGCCGCTCAAGTTTTTAACCTCAAGTCACTTAGCAACACTGTACCCTCCCCGTCACTACACAACAGTGGCACAACCGCCAATCACACAGTCACTAACAGGAACTACACTCTATGGAAGTGGACTGAGACACTTAAGGTCACATGTCACACCAAGGAAGCAAACTGTCACACACACCAATGTCAAGCTAACTACATTTTCCACCACTTCTAAACTGTTTACAAGGGAAACTTCTCCAGATAAACAAAGGCATCACTTTAGGGACAACACGACACCAGCCCAAACCCCCAAACCGTGCAGATCCTCGCAGAATACAAACCTTTGGGAGGCGTGAGACTGACTCCATTCTTAAGGCACCACTGTACTGGTAAGATTCCCAAAGAATCCGCGTGGCACAGCATTGAGAGCTTACTAGATTCTGCTCTTAGGTCGTCAATGGTCACTTGAAAAAAATGATTGTTAAAAACCTGAAAGAAAAAAAAAAGGAAACAAAAACAGAGCCATGAGCTAATTCCTTGGGATTCCATCTAAACGCAGCTCACATGAAACACTGGCCTAGCTTCCAAACGCAGCCCACACATTTCTCATCGAAGTGGTCTGACCACACACTGCCCTTTCAGGGTGCATTACACGAAATGGATCCAGATGCTGAAAGTTAGAAGTCGATCGCTGTGGTCTTACGCATGGAAAGTAAACGAGTAAGTAGAATATATGGGAACCAGAGAAGGAAAAGTCAGCCAATAATCAATCACAGTGGAAAGAAACACCAACTCATGACAAAAGACAGCCAGCCGGCCAGTCCCGATTTGGTGTCCTCACAGTCGAAACCCCCCACGGTATTGTCAGTCCATCCAATCAGTGCATTTTTCAAGGTACAGCCCCAAAGTCCATGGTGACGGGATGTCCCCGCTCCATGCTCGGCTGGAAGAAAGGGGCCCTGTTCTGTGCCCCCAAAACATTAGGTGTGTGTCTCCGTATTAAAAATTCTTATTGTTTCCTGCGGATTGATGCCACATCTTTCTCCCCCAACAGATCCTAAGACCCTGGAGGACAGTGGCCTTTTCATGACTCACCAAGGTTTTCCCACACTGCAGAGAAAATGCTGTGTCCACAGGAACTGGATAATCCCCAGTGAATATAAGGGGCGGGGGGTGGGGGGGAAGTCCCCAAAGAAACAGGAACAAGGCACACTGATGGAAAAGGCAGGGTGTAAAAACCAGGTGGAGAAAAATGCATGATGGATTTAAGGAACCAAGTATGTGAGACAGGTCGGAGAATAAAGATCCCTTCTCAGCTGAACAGAAATCAGCCTGTCTTTCTCAGGAATGCCTGACACTCTCCCCAAGCTATTAATTCCTGGCTCCTTCGTTTACCAAATATTTTTGGGAAGCAACCTGTTTCAAAGCTAAGCAGAAGAGGAAACTCATGTCTGTTCTTCTCCATGTTAATTCCAGTAAATAGTTAGAATTCTGCTGCCTGTGCTTTGCCCTTGAAAATGGACTTTAAGGAGCAAAGAATCAAACATCACCTTCCCAGGGAGGTCTTTGCCTGATAGAGCTATTTCAGCTCACATCTTCCCTCTCACCACACCCTTCCCCATGCATCGTTCTCCTCTGCATTTAACATGTAACGTATTTTATTTATGTATTACTTCAGAGAAAAACCTAAATAAGTTTCTTCAAATCTATCAGGGTCCATGTTCCCAAATGGTTCTGACACACAGGTCCACTTGGTCCAGACCACACAGGTCTCTCTTAAACTAAAGCCTAGAGAGCAGTTAACCAACGTGCCCAAGACCATGCATCTCAGAGCTAGCAGAAATAGAATCAGAACCCAAGACTTCTAATACCAGGATCTTCTGCTCTAAACAATGCAATATATTTCAGATGCATAGATGACACGGTCATCCTCATCATCACCTGTCAAGATCTCACTCTGTTTTGGAATACCAAAGACATACTCGCAAATCCCACTGTACTGATAAAGGCTGGTCACTGACTACTGGACTTGCTCTCTCGTCTATTTGCTTTAACGTTACTTATTTCTTCAACAGCTGTACTGTCAAGACAAGTCCCACGGAAAATAAAGATGAAATTTTCATTATGGTGAATAATAAGGGCACAGTGGATTACATTCTCAAACACAATAGTCTAAAGCTTTTCCAATGTTAAGAGAAATATATTTAATTATAAGTATCTTTTACATTAAGAATATTCTGATACTTCATTACCGGCAGATGAGTTTTGAACCTGGGAAGTATTCATCCAATAGCGGCCAATGAGAAAAGAAGGGCTCTGCAGGAAAAGAATGACTTGCGTATTTACCTTTGGTGCAAAGAATAAGATAGATGAAAATAAAAATGTATATTAAAAACCAGATAAAATACAACCCCCAACCTCAAAAAGATTTCTTCAGAGAGAAGACTATTTATCATGAAAGCCACACTACTGACGCTCGAAGTCTACCCAAGGTGATACAGATGTTCATTCTGAAACTAATTATAATTAGCCTATTACATTCTAATGTTATACGGGGACTGTCCGGAAAGTAACCAGCCATGTGACATGAAAAACAGAGGTATTTATGGCTGGATTTTTTTCCAGACAGCCGTCATATATTACGACTATTTGAAGGCATAAAAATGTGACTAAGCCCATCGGCACCTCTGTTTGGCTTTTTTCAAAACAATGTCCAGGGAAAGCTGACCATAGCCTCTGACAGTGAGGACAAGCCGGTACTATACCCAGGTAAGTGGGCAACCGGCATCAATGTTTCACGGCTGCTTGTAGAAAGGGGAATTCTGGTCTTATTTCAGTAAGACATAAGTCTTCAGTTTTGGACAAACCAGAATACACAGTAAAGAACCCCGGGGGCCCTTTCCAATAAAAAGGCTTTTAATGGATGGTGTACGAACTTGAGAGCACACATTTCAACCCCAAGGTGATCATTCACAGCATAAGTCAATATGTTTTCTCCTATGCAGTTATTGTTGAAATAAATTAAGTTATAAAAATAATATTCATTAGAGAAAAACTATCTCAAAAAGAAAAGCCATTTTATCATCATAACCACTTTGTATATTCTATAATCCACTGTCACCACTGTGTTTCTCACATTTTACCAAACACATTTAAATGATGCATGACAAGTCATTTTAAAGCACTCGTCACTGCACTCACAAACCCAATCTTTTTTAGAAAAAAGGAAACTAAAGCAGAATTGACTATTTTTTTTAAGTGTCTTCAACTTTCTAGGAGTCAGAAATCAATCTGTGACACCCCAAAGGACCATATTCTAGGACCATGCATCTGGGGTTCATACATTTCATATCACTGTTCCCTGGTTGAAAACTCCTGCTCCAACTTGCTTTAGGGGTCCCCCAGGATCATGGCAGTAGTTATTAAGGACACATCTAATCATACCCCAAATACAGATGAGACACTCTGTTATTGTGAGGCCATCTCAAAGAAACTTCCTTTTTGGAGTCCAAGGTCAATGACATCCTTGTAATAAGAAGGGAAAACTAACTAGACCCAACTAATTTCTGATTTCTTCATATTAATGTGTGACAATTTCTTTGGAAAAGTCCTTCAGTGATGAAGGCTCTCGTGAGCTGCCTACAACAGTGAAATATTAATACGAGAGACCACAGCAGATAAACTATCAAGTGTTTCAAGTTCTTCAGAACGAAGTACAAATTCCCCCTGTCCCTGTCTTCGGCAGAGTTCACGACAGACCACTTCTCCATGGGAACCAAACCTAGTCTGATCAGCCCAGTAAACGCTTCCAAACCAGGAAAGCCAAGGAGAGACGACAACACAGGGAAGATCGGAGGTACCCTGCCGAGCCACGAAAGCGTCCCTTTCACGAAAGATGACGACACCCCAAAGCCCCGCGGTGACGACCTGCTGTGGTCGGCCTTCGCCACCCCATTCCCACCAACAGGCTTTTCGCTTTGAAAGTTCTGTGTGCAGAACGAGGTCTCAGGGGAAAAGGATGCGCGTCCATTCTCTCCTCCGTGGTCGTGCTGAAAGTGACCGATTCCCGGGGCTTCCAATTCCAGCTGGAGGGCGGCCCGCCCCAGACGGCTCAAGTACATCTTCCAGGAACCACCACACTGCTTTGTAAGAAACAAGCTCACAAGTCTGCTATGTGGACATGTCAGCAGGTAACAAGGGTACGGTGACTCGACTAGTCCCTCAGATCCCCAAATGCCTGTGCAATTGTGTTTTGTTTTGTTATTCCCCCCCTAGGAACAAGGTGACCGGGAAAATGCAGGACCCATAAATGAGACCGAAGGTTTGGGCGAATGTAGTGAAGATTTTAGTCAGCACTGACACATGCCAAGCACTGTGACAGGCACTTCACAGATGAGCCCTCGATGACATGAAGTGGACAGTGTAACACCCGCTGTATCAATATACAAATGACGGTCCTTAGAATGGAAGTAATTTATCCAGCTAGTAATGAGCAAAACCGGGTGGAATTATCTGCAAAGCCATTTCTTCAGACTAAAACGTCCTACCCCCAAGGAATGAAAACATTAAACATGACTTCAGTGGCCATCATGAGACCCGGGTTTGCATCCATGGAACTGACTTCTGGACTTCTAATTGAGTTCCCCACAAAAGGTGTGAAAGGCCACGGACGAAAGCGGACACGGCTACATCTGCGGCCTTTCCCTACCACGTCGAGAGGCACGGGAAGTAGAAACACAGACGACGCGACCATAGGTGACTTCACTGAGATTTCTTGGACGGGGACGGGAAATTATAATCTTAAAAGGCCTACCAGACCGTAATAAAAATGCCTTTACACGAAAAAGTCATTTCACTTTAAATATGCAAATCCCAGAAGCACACGTATTCCTTCCTTCAACGAAAGCAGATGATGACGAGGAAGGAGAGCGCGACCACACTGGAGACGGGAACTCGCTTCCCCCCATTTCCAAGTATTTTCAAAATGGAAACAGGCCGTGTTAACTATGGGTGAGAGGGGGCAAGTTCAGGGCCGTAAGCGCAGTGGTGTGTCTGCACTGCCTCCCAAGTCACTCCAGGACCTGAGTGTCTACAACACACACCATAAGGCCAGAGGACAGGTGAAAGTCCTCCTGCCCATTACAAGAGGAGACACAGGATGAGGCTTCCTCTATGCTCCCCATGATGAAGAAAGAGCTTCAAGTAATGCTGGGGGGCAGAGAAGGCGCTCTGCCTTAGGGTCACGGGGCGGTGGGGCAAATCCTTGTGCAAACGTGTTTCACCTGGTTGGCTTTCAGTAGCAAGACTTATCTGAGGCAGAGGGGAAGGGCAACGGAAGGACACCCACCTTGGTCACTGATGCAGGACAGATGTGAAAGGGCTCACTCACATCCACTGCCTCAAGTTTCATCCCAACTGTGAAGAAATGGCTTCGCAAATCAGCGTGATCCTGCAGGACAAAAGGAGACACACAGTGAGGGCGCTGGTCTTGGAAATGTTCTAGGTTAATCATCTGGGTGCCAATGAAATCGGACTGAAATAAAGGAACCCTCCCTGTTTCAAATTTCTAATTATTGCAAGATGCTGCAAATTTAATGATTTTCTGTGAGCTAAACTGTTTTCCCGAGGGAGAGGAAGCGGCCTTTGGGGTCATGCTTAAATGTGCTGCAAAAAACTCACACGGCACAGCTCTGATCTTCCTGAATGCATAGCAGAGCCACAGAAGCCACCAGTCATCTAAAACACAGTGGGGTCACCTTCAGGGAACTGAAATTACTTCCCAGTACCTCATAAGTGACACGGCTTATCCTCACCTCCCGTGTCTAAGAGCACACAGCTCATCAACCTACTGGTGGCGAACCGGTGATTGCGGAGATGTGTGCACACAAGGGTCCAAAGCAGCCCTGCAGACCAGCAGAACCAGACGCCTGCTCATAAAGATTCGATTTCACAGGTGTCTGGCAGTTTCATAACCAGCTCACAGCAAATTTCAATATGCACGCCAGCTCTACAGCAATAGACAGAGCCGGCTGGACTCCGGAGACCAGGATTCATCTTGCAGAGATGGAGGTCGCCTCATCACTCCCCGTCTATACCAACAGCAGTGCATGAATCAATGTATTTGCAGCCCACCCCTGGGGGACATAATTGCTAGACACAAATCCTGCCACTTCTAAATGCCATCAAATGGGGAAGAAGTACACAAGTACCTGGGGAACTAGGGCTTTCTTATATCTGCAAATCCAGAGCGGATTTTCCATGAATTCCATGATGCCATTGGACCTCTAGTTCTGAGGCTCACCCCATGGTGACCCCAGAAGAGGAACTGCTTGTACGAGTCCCCCCGACTCCAGTGCCTGACTGAAGAAGGTACAGAACACAACCAGAGAACCACAAAGACCCTCTCAGGCCGCACATTGACACAGCCGTTGGCAAAGGTGTCCGTATCAGGGAGGCACAGTCAGAGCTGCCGGGCCTGGCTGAAGCCAACAGTGTTACGTGCGAGGAGGGGGCCGGCCAGCACGAGAAGGGACGTATGTGGTCCATGTGCTCAGATGACACTCACCGAGAGGACTGGCCCATCCTGAATCCTTATCAATCCATTCCTCCAGAGCTTACCCTCAACACTGTAAATATTATGTGCATGAGGAAAAGCACAGGAAATATTCGTCAGTGCCAGAGATGGTGTCATTGTTTTTTTACACTGAAAATAAAGCATTTATTTTTAAAGGGGGCTGGGGAAGATGGCGCCAGAAAAGGAACGAAGAAGGAAACAGTATAGAAAGTTAATGCGCAGTGGCCGTGACGGCAAGGCAGCAAACCCAAAGTGACTGGCATCTGAACCAAAGGTTGAGAGTCCATGCTCCCATCCGACGTCCATGGCTGGCCGTATCACACTATCAATGGGAATGGAGGCACGTGAGGGGACTTCGCAGATAGATATTCTTCTCCTTTACATACCAAACTCTTTGACTTTTTGGGAAAAAAAAAAAAAAAAAGAGGAATTTTTCTAAAATGACAGCGTCATCAGACTTTGCCTGACTACACGTGACAAGTGCCAGCCGTCATTATACTGTTTGGTGACACAGAAGTGTCTTTGGGTACTCACGGCAGGTTTGTAACGCTACTAAATGGCCCAGGTGAATGTCATGTTGCCACAGGACCCTGTCCATTCCCCTCCCTGCTGTCGTGTGCCCCCTTGCTACAGCGCTGCCTGCTCACAGCTACGAGACTGAGCATACTCGAGACGTCGTTCACCGGTCACAGGAAACTTGGCACTTGGTCCTGGCTGCCTCCATCACCAGAGCTCTCCTTGGCACTCCCATCTCTCACCTGGTCTCCCACTGGCTTCGCTTTGTTTCCCCTGCAAGGTGTCCTGACAGTGTTCTGGGCTTCTGGTCTACCCACCAGCTCCATCCCCTCTTAAGTGCAGCCTGGGTGCCCATGCTCATACTTTTGTTCCTACCTTTGCTGAGTAAAGTCAGCTTTCTAAGTAGGGTTCATCCGTAACCTCCAGGCCCGCTCTACACCCCAGGCTCTCAGTCTGACCTTGACACTGACTTGAAGTCTTTAGCCAAATCTATCCTATACCAAGCCCTAGGGGAAGGTCTCCCAATCACAGTTCCCACTGTTGTGCTGAAAACTGTGGCCCCCTCCCCCAGGAATCTGACGCAAAGAGCTGTCCTTTTTACTGTGGCCTTGCTCTATTCGAACTTGTCTAGTGGGACCCAACAATGACTGCCTTTCCTTAGATATAAAGCACGCAGGCTCAGGACAGCCACCTGCTCCATAGGCAACCCTCCCCTTTGAGGGCTGTGGACTGTGTTATAAATGCGCATCATGAATGATTTCAGTGTGTTCCGTGCATCCAACATCTCTGGGTTAAGAGGGAATCACTGTGTGCAGATGTCACTCCCTTCTTCCTACTTTCCTGGTGTGTCTGCGTGCTTGTATGTCAACTACTGAATCAATGTCTCTCCTCTCTCTCTCTGCTCATCCATAAAAAATACCACTCAGATCAAAAGCAGACAAGCCCATATGTAGGATGAAAATAAAATATGAACCACATTAATATTTTTAAAGTGAAGGTATTATTGACAATATTGTCCTGATGACAATAAATTTTTTTAAACAATTTAAAAATAATGCTTAGTGAGTGAAGCCTTCAAAAACACTTTTCCCTTGCTCAATCAATCATGGCTCAGAGTTCCCACGACTTAAATTATTTCTGAAAGGGTACAGTCGCCAGCACACCAATTTCTCTGACTTGTGGAAATGCATCTGCTTTAGTCCCAAACTATATGAAGACTCAAACTTCAGACATTTTCAGAGGCAGTGGTATCCAAGCAGAGGTGTTCACATTCCGGTCTCAAATATCCATGTCTATCTACTTTTAACCTTGAACTCCACATTTCAGAAATGAAGTTAGAATTCTGTATCCCCAGCTCTAACTTCCACTTTCTTAATGAGCATTTAAAAAAAGAAGAAAAAAAAATCCTGCTATGACCATGTAGAAATCCCACCAGTTCCAACAGTAAGTCAACATAACGAGATTTTTAAAAAATTCAACAGCAAAGACACAGTAAAAATTATGAGTTTGATTAAATCTGCTAGTTTAATGATTATGTTATTCATGAACGATGACATAAAAAACTTTTTACTACAGAGACAGAATAATATTTTCTAAAAAGACATGTCATTGAAATCTCTGGCCCTTGGGGACCTTCAAAAAAACATTACAGGTAGCCATATAGTACTTGTAATACTTTCTAGTCAAAGCCAAACTCCCCCATTTACGTCATACAGTTCATCCAGGAGAGACCCCAGTGAATATTTATGGACTTAAGTTAACAGAATATCAAAACCTGGATGACTGCTTGACAATCATTCCAATCCTATGCTCTGCCATTCACTCACTAAGCATTCAGGAGAAACCACTGAAGGGCCAACCACCCCACAGACTACTAGATGGTACTCAGAACACACACACACACACACACACACACACACACACACACACACAGAGCTACATTCACCAGGTGGAGAAGAAGACAGAAAAACTATGGAAGCTCCAGGCTTTGAAGAAATTTCCGAATGAGGATTTTTACTTACAGCATGTGAAAAGTCTTCTCACATTGATAAGGCATTTGAAATTTATCTAAAAGGCAAAAGGAGTCATGTAGATGCTCCTAAAAAAACATAGCTTTTTTTAAAAACAAGTAAAGAATTCAACAGCAGTAAACTTCCAAATAGGCCAATACACAGGCCTTCTGAGCTGTGTGTGTGTGTGTGTGTGTGTGTGTGTGTGTGTGTGTACATCCATATATTAGTGGATGAGAAAAGGTACAGATATGTTTTCTCATTGAAAAACAAATCGAATCGCCCCCAGACGAGTAACTTCGGGATGTTAATACAGTCAGAGTATATGCATTCATTTATACAAACACCAGCTAATCATTCTCTAGCTTACAGAGAGCGAGCTCCTGGCCCCGAAGATGATTCGCAAAACCAATTATCTACTGAGACATCATGGAAAACTCACCGTGGTTTAAAAGGTACATTCTGGCCTTCACAAAAGCTCTAGGGCATTATTCACACCCCACAATTACTGGATCAAGAATGAAGTTTATTCCACAAATCAGGAGGGACTCCTAAGTCCTCAGTGCATTTGCAAATACGTCTGTCACATTCAAGAAACACTGTTTATTTAAATGTCCTGGAGTCCGGAAAAATTACTTGCAGAAAAACTCCGCTGAAGAAAGCTGGCAATGTTGTTCCGGTCTATTAATACATTCTTTGCTACACATTTTATGTTTGCCCTAAAGTAGTTTTCTATTGATCTGAAGTAACATACCATTTATTTTATTGGAGGGCTGTCTTACCGGCCTACCTGAAAAAATATTGCTCTTCGGGGAACCTGACTTACAGTCGACTGACACTATACGAGGAATTACGGGTACATCAAGTTTCCACTCAGGTCTCACCGGCTTTAGTCCCTCCAGAACTCAGGTGGTTCTCACACCCTCCTGCTGACAAACAGTAACTCCACCTCAAGAATAACTCGGTTGGGTATACAGGGGCTGTCCTGAAAAAAATCCAGCCACAAACATCTCTTTTTCATATCACATATGGGCCAGATACTTTCCGAACAGCCCTTGTAAAATATCAAACAGGCAGAACCAGTAATGATGAACATATTGTGAATACTTGTAAGCCCTTTCCTTGTGTTATCATTTCTCCCCTCGCAACAGACTATTGAGCCAGACTCATCTTACAGTGAAGAAATTAAGGCACAGAGAAGTTACGTTACCTAAGAAAGGACACACAGCGAACAAGAGCCAGGCCTCAAATCCAAGAGATCTGACTCCAAGTCCATGATTAGCTATCAGGTGACAGAACACATTGGGAAGTGAAGACCAAAAAGGAGCATTTATTATTTTTTGAATTGCTAATTAGTAAACAAACAAACAAACCCCTCACAACCTACAGGCTCCAAAAATGTTATTGCCCAGACAGAAATTGCCAAGTTAAAAAGTGATAGCTATGAATACCTGATCACTGATGTAAAACTTCCTATTTTTGCTATTAATGCATAACCCTTCTCAATGTCTTAGGAGAACAGTATGTCAGACAGAATTCTGACACTAACAACTGCCCCCACAACTATTTATATACAAGGGCTGTCCAGAAAAAGAATCCAGCCATGCATGCTGCTATTTTTCATTATCCCATGGCTGCATACTTTCTGGGCAGCCCTTGTTTACTCAGTCACAGTTTTCACCAATAACAGACAAAGAGCTTTTACTGACTGTGTGCCCATTAAACAACACAGGTCGAAGAAATTTGTGCGGGCCAACATCCCTGGTGCTTACGTCACCTTCGTCAATGCCTGACATTCTCGTAACGCTGGCAGTGTTAACCCAGACAGGTCAGCCTGAGAAATGCAGTTAACCTTGAAAACATCTCTTGTTCCAAAAACCACATGAGCTGCAACCTGTCGGCAGTACTGGAAACACTGCGTGAAGTACGGGTGTACGTGAATGGAAAGACGACAGTGGTTCAGTCCTGACCTAGAGAAGCCTGAACTTTAGTTAGGATGTGACTGCCAAGTGATGAATATGAAGCATAACGTGGGAAAGGGAGCTGGGACAAACCCCAATCTAGCTGGTGGCTTGGACTATACGGTCTGGCTCACCTGCCACTTTATTTCACCTGTGCAATAGAGGCCAAGAAGGTGACACTCTCTCAAGAGGATGCACTGGTTACCTACCGCTTTCAACATCAGCCTCTGATGAAGTCTTTGCCTTTGCAGCGATTGCCATGCCTAGAAAAAAGGCCCTGGCAGATTCTGGAAGGATCAAACATAGGTATTAAAGGAACTCTGCTGCACAAAGGTGCCTTAATATTAAGCAAGCACCAGGCCAAACTTCAGAGCAACAAAGCATCAGAGTGAACACCAGAGTCCTTTATAGGGCCATTGGCACCGATCTATCAAGGGCGATGAAGAGTCCAACCAATTGAGAGACAGAAGAAAGAGAAGACGGGCGGAAAGACAGAACATTTGATCATTTTAGACCCTCCTCTCTCCCCCAAGCCCACCGGAGCCGAACTCCCCTCTCTACACTTCCTTTAGGGGCTTGAAAGAACTGTAGGTCGTGTTCTTATAATTTAGTATGTGGCTCTCCCAGACTCCCACGATGACCAAAGCTACTGCTTCCTGTCACACCACTGCTTCATCAGGTATGTGTGCCTCACATGACATACAAATGCAAAGGTGGTGGCATGGGGCAGAATGAGTTCAAACGAATTAACACAACACAGTGCAAGAGCACTTGGTGAGGATATGTATGTAAAGCAAGCAGTGTGTCACTCCCAGTGCTGGCACCGAAGTTCCTCACCTGAGCCTTGCAACCAGCGGTGACAGGAAGCCTCCTTCGGTGGTGGCCATGTGAGTGTCAATCTTGAATGCTTTGGTGCTTCCTTTCTGCTTATGTGGTTAGGAAATAAAATGGACACCACCTAGATATGCAATGCAACCTTCCAACACAATTTTTTTTAGGTACCAAACGCCTTTACTGTATCAAGTTTACACATACACACTGCACAGTATAATTCTGTCAGTTCCAACGTGCTGGTTTGGGGTCCACAGGGCACTCCGACATTGCATATGCATCTTTTCAAAGGCCCCAGTTAATTTGCATAATGTCTAAGAATAGGCTGTAGTGAAGTCCAAGGAAAGTTTTAATTAGTATTACGTTCAAATTGATGTATAAGGAACTACGCTTTAATTCCTTTACTTGTATCCACGTGATACGTCATGCTCAAAAACGGAGCCAGTGCAATCTGTCATAGTTTTCTTTTTTGACCTATGGCTCACATGTTCATTAGAAAATTACTCCCACATCAGTTTCATCTAACACTGGACATTCAGATGCCAACGTTTGTTAAGTCAACAGCATTACCACATTTCAATTCCACTGCACTGAATTAAATGTAGCCAATGAAATATTTATAACAAAAACACAATAAAAAAATCTGTGAGCTGAACACTCGTAAGTATTTCCATTTTTTACTTACAGCCGTAAACAGCCGTTTTATCTACCAGTCCTGCATTAAATCAAGTTAAAAAAACAGTAATGGGGAAATGCAGTGCCGTATACTTCAACCCGAAGCACAAGATTTATTATCCTGTGATTATAGCAGGCCGATTTCACAGAAGTCCAAAAACGGGTACATTAGGTTAAAACCAAAAACAAACCAACAAACAAAAAACAAAACCACGCACAAAAACAGAGGCAACGGGACTGTCTTTCATGGATTAACATTTAACACCATGAAAGGATTGGTAAGTGACAAGCAATCGCACCCCACAGCACCACTAGGAAAAGAAACAGGAAAAAACAAGGCTGATTCTGTGTTCAGGTCAACAGCAGTTACCCTGTCTTTTCTCACACTTGGTTAACTCGCCCCCAGTAAGTGCGAGGACCTTCTTCTGTTTCCACAGCAACGCTCCAGACCGACCGAAGAGGGGCGTGGGGGCCAGTCTGTGGGTCAGCTTCCCTCCCAGCCTCACACCCCCTCACCCGGTGACGACAGAACGTGGTCAGCAAACTTACTGCTGGCTGTGTCCCTCTTCTGAGAGCCCTAAGTGCACCTCGCCTGTTGTCATGGAAATAGGACTCAGGGCCCCACATCCACTTGAGGAGACCCCACCCTTCAGAGGAAGAAGGCGAGGCTGGTGGTGCTGCCTGTGTCTGCACCTTTCCAGGTCCGGACACCTGATGCTGGGTCACGGGGAGCTGACAGCCTCCGAACCGTGTCCTGGAACAGGTGGGGAAGGTTCCAAACTGGAGAGGCCCCATTGCCAGCCAGCCTGGCACAGATCTAAGAGCAATTAAGGTCTCAAGTGCCTTCCTCAAATCCCACTGCCCTCGCCGCAAACGCACCACCTGTTCCCAGGTGAGAGAAGGCTCTCCCCACCTCGGCACTGTAGGCACCTGGTGGGCAAGTGATTTCGTGCTGGGGTCTGTCCTGTGCCCTGTAAGATGTTCAGCTGCATCTCTGACCTCCGCCCACTAGATGCCCATAGCATCCCCTGCAGCTGTGACCATCAAAATGCCCCCAGACACCGCCCCATGTCCCCCAATGCGCAAACTCCATCCAGTTGAGAACCACATGCTCCAGACACCGGCTGAGCCTCTACCAAAAGTGACTGAATCATGGGTCACCCAGCGTCTCCCAGGTCACATGTGACACCTGGCAGACCACACTTAACACCCTCGGGATTCGTTTTGGGGTTCTTTGTTATGATACTACTTCCTTGGCTCAGCCTTGAAATATCCTGGTTTACTTCTAAAAACTATCCAAAAGCAACAGGAAAAAAACCCTTGACCTTGGGATTCAGATAGATTTGCGTTCGGGTCCTGGTTCCACCACAGGCTCTCTATGAGGTGGGACAAGAGCCCTGGGTTCCTCACGTTACAGGAAGATGAGTAGTACCTACCGGGTCAGGTCCCTATCAGGACAAGGAGGCCACACACAGAGACTGCCCCAGTGAAAATTCTCATCCTGGACTAGACGGGATCTCAGAACCATTAAAGCAACAGGACACAGGGGAACGATGCAGGAGTTCATGTGAATTACCTATGGTTTTGTCTGTATTCTCTTTTTTTTTCAATCTGGGCCCCTGTATGCTATCCTAAAAGGTCCGAAAGGGTTAACATATATCCCGAAGATATCTCAGATATATAACTCATGACACAAGAACCAGGACTTGTGACACGTCAGTCACACCTTGCTCCTTAGGCCATGGACCTGCAGCCCCCCAAAATCAACTGGGGTCCAGTGAGTGGACGAATCTGTACAGAAATTGCAAGTGAAATGACTACACTTCCCAAAATCCTTTGTAGGAATGTGTGCCATGTAGGCATAAGTTTACTTTTAGGAAAATCAAGATGCTAGGGAGAAATTGAAACCTGATGGGATCTAGACAGGTCACCGGCAACTCCAAGAGCACCAGAATATAGTCACACAGAAGTTCATCTAACATGGATGGACCCTGAGACCATCATAAAAAGCGAAATAAGCCAGACAGAAAACAACCAAGAACCATGTGATTTCACTCACTTGTGGAACACAAAGCTGAAAGCAACAAAGAAACAAAAACTCATGGACACAGTCGCTCGTTTAGTGGTCAGTGTTTATCTGAGGGTATGAGGGAGGGGTGGGAGAGAAGGGACAGGGGCTCAAACACATGGTGATGGGAAGAGAACTGACTTTGGGTGATGAACACACAACACAACAGACGATGCCCTGTAGAACTGTACACCTGGGACCCATGTAATTTTCACTAATCAATGTCCCCTCAATAAACCTAACGATAAAAA
This sequence comes from Lyroderma lyra, assembly GCA_004026885.1. Classification (NCBI taxonomy): domain Eukaryota; kingdom Metazoa; phylum Chordata; class Mammalia; order Chiroptera; family Megadermatidae; genus Lyroderma; species Lyroderma lyra. The sequence continues at coordinate 16,174 of PVJL010003840.1, read as the reverse complement.
GAAATTTAAAAACCTTAAATGACTATAAAAAAAGAAAGACGCTCATCTGATTTGTTTATGCTGCTCCTTCTGCTTATAAATGGAGCTGGAGATGAAACTGGGGGCAGACTGTCCCCTTACCCTTGACTTTTATGCCATCCGGACAAGAAACTCCAAGTAATATGCTCTCCGTGGACGGGAACAGAGAAAATGCGGACTGAAGGCTTCCCGTGCTTTGAGGGACATCCCCTCCTCCAGGCGCCTTTCTCAGGGCAGGAGGGAATGCTTCGAAGGTCGGGGTTCAGTAACACAGAAGCATTGGGGTGCTGGCACTCTAATCGCACATAATCCTCATTTCCCGTCTGATCTGAAACCTCTGGAGGTCTGAAGGACTTAAGCTCAGTCTCCCTGCTTCAGAGACTCTGCAACTTGCCTGTTCATGAAAGGCGCCGTGGAGATTAAAGTGCGCCCTAACCCACGAAGGATCGGTGTGTGCTGTGAGGGGGGGGAAACGCTTCCGTGCAATTTGATTATGGTTTACTATCACATCCTCCACAGGAGAATTAGAATCAATTTTTAATTATTCTCATTAATGGAGAGGAGCATGGAAAATCTGAAAAAAATTAAAATGTGACACTACAGTCACTTGGAAATGTTTCCGTTTTATAAATAAGAGATGTACGCCTCCTCCCCGCGTCCCAGCACCAATTACATTAAGTTCATGCTAATATAATTTTGCCTCCCGCGGACCGGCAGGCGCCGGCGAGAGCCAGAATAATCAGCGGCTCGCAGAAGCTGTTTGGAAATGATAACTCACAGAGCAGATAACCAAAAGTTGACTGTATTCTCACATTCTTAACATTTCGAATTAAAAGGAAGTCACTATCTAGCAGGCTGCAGGCAGCAGCGCTCGGGCCCCTGCGATCACACAACTGTTAACAGTGAACGCTCTATGTATCCGGGGTTTGCGATTTTTATACTGACATTTATGGCTTGACCAAAGTTGCCCTTGATCGTCTGTCTCCTGTAAGATTTTGTCCAATGCTCATAGACACGCGACGGCCCCCGCGGTCCTGTTCTAGTCATTCATGTGCTTCGATTCAAGAACCGAGAACACACAAAGAAGAACCACAAACTAGCTCTCCCTCTCTCTTCTGTAAGTCACGGAGGACGGACGGACGTGACATAAACAGCCTCTCTGTGATTTATCATCCCAGAGAGACTCTGCTTAACAAACCTCTCTGAGTCTTGACTAATCTGAGCGGTACAAAACGATTTTGTTAAAGAGTGTTACCTATGTGTTGAGTGATGTCTAGATTGTAAATGAAAATAAATTTTAAAATCACGTATTTTATTATATTTGCAGTGCTTTTAAATTTGTTTTTCCCCGCATGTCAGCACATACTAGTAATGTACCTCTCAGATATGCGTGACATATGCTGGGGTTTTGTTGTTTTTGTACTGTGACCTCCACAGGGTTAAAGAAATGAAGACGGCCAAGGAGGGCATGGGGCCCTCACCCTGCAGACCCTGTGCTTTCCAAGCTCGGAGGTGTGGTGAGGGACGGGCCATGGTGTGGAAAACTCAAAAGTTAAGTCCACAACACTGACAGGATCAGAAGGACAAACACTCAGTCTGATAACAAAACAACCTACAGTCTCGGGCAGCCTTTCGTGAAAACAGGGGTGTCCACCTTGTGGCTTCCCTGGGCCACATGGGGGAAGAACTGTGTTGGGCCACACGGAAAATACACTCACACTAACGATAGCTGACGAGCTAACAAAAGCTCGCAAAAAAATCTCATTGTGTTTTAACAAATTGGTGTTGGGCTGCGCTCAAAGCCATCCTGGGCCGCAGGTGGGACACGCTTGCTTTGAAAGAACCCCTTGGGTCTAACTCGATGAGAGGGAAATGTCAACCACGGGTCACACAAACATTTGTGGCTCAGTGATTTGGTATCAGACATTCTGTCAGGTGGGACTGACCAAACCCAAAAAATTAAGTTCTGCCCTTACCTAGGGGCCCAAAAGCACATCAGAGGGCAGGATCTAAGTATCCTACCTGAAGGCCAAACTTAGCTACGGGTTTTTTTTTTCCTTTATTGTTGCTGTATTTAGCTGCTGAACAAGAGAAAAAAAAAAATAAAAAGAAAGAAACTGGTCGCCATGGAAACCACTACCCCACACTCTATCGTCAGAGAACAGCTCACATCCTTTCTTACCCCTTTGGCTGTTCCAGATGGAATGAGAAAGAGAAGCTTCTCTCTCTGCCACACGTGAGATCCCCTCTCAGGCCTTTAACCGAGGTCTCAGATGCTAAAACACAGAAGAGCTTCCCTCTTAAGGGTTAAAGCTACCGTCACGCTGACAGGTACAGAATCCCACGATGCAAAGAACTGAAGAAATCACAAAGACGCAGGGCCGTCAGGGCTGCCTGAGCACCCTTCCCCAGGGAAGAAATACGTGCACAGAATGCCTGCCTGCCTTTACGTGTGTTTGCTTGTGTTCAAAAACACAGTAACAATGGCCACGCAGCATCATTATCAATGAGTCTGCTTTCAGCTGCCCCGTCCCCTTGGGCATTAAACATTAACCTATGAGGAAAGGCACACGCAGTGAACCAAGTATGGCAGGCAGAGCTTGAGCCCCAACCGAACTAGGTTTAACGTACTGTTTTGCCATTTCCGAAAGCCCTTTCTTTGCAGATCACAAGGGTGCCTTTTAACTCGTACCTGGGACGCATCCGTAATTCTGGATCCGTTTAACAGATACCTGTGCCAGAAGCGACAAACTGAGCTGTGGGAAGGACACCAAGAGGTGGGTATTTTATCCCAGTTCTAGACCAGGTATGCGTCTCATCCTCTGCGAGTCCAGTGATCGTGACCTTGGCTCCTTTTTACCGACCCACAATGACTGGGAAATCGGTCAGGGAGGCAAGAATGCAATGGATCATAGCAAGCATCCTGGGTATATGTCCCTCATCGAAAAATGCACCTTTCCTCTGCTCCCGATCCAAAAGAAATAAACCGGACGCATCGGGTCATCACTACCCAACCACACCTCGAGGACTCGCAGTTATAACACAAACCCGAGGAACGTAGGAATGATGTTAGCAAAGCCAAGGTGATGGAGTGCAAAAACAGACTGACCAGGAGATCCAGCTCTCTCCCCTCAATCCTCGAGCCCCCCGTGTCTGCACTGATCTACCTGTCTAACGAGAAAATGATACATAAACCACGGCGCCTTGTAACACATTTGGGTAAAGACCCAGACGGGTAATAAAAGCCAGACACACGGAAAAGAAACCCCTCTACCCCGCCACAACACAGGTGAGGCATTATTATGTCTACTCTGTGACCATTTTCAGCAAGAACTTGCTGACACGGCAAGTTCGTGAGACCAGCAACAGGATGTCAGAGAGCGCGGCTTTTATTTTTTTATTTTTTTAATGCAGAGATGTTTTCTGGGTTTCAATTCATCCCTCCTACTCTTCTCAGTATTCTCAACTACGTTCCCTTCTCAGCCACAAACGAACCTGCGGTATTTTTAGCTGATAATGAAAATACCAGCTTAGTAGTGAATTCACTGTGCTGCTGTGAGTCTTTTCTTTCCTTTCTATACCTAGTCACCCAACCGCTCACAGGCTCACTCCACTGAAGTCCTGCCAATGGCCTCCCCTGAGGTTTTATTCTTCCAAGGTGATTTTTGTACGTATTTCTTCACGAATCCATTCAAGAATTTGTACTGAGTGCTGACTGTGTGCCTGGCACTGTTCAAGGCACTGTGGGTGCGTAGACGTAACAATCTGCTCTGACAGAACCTGCACTCTAGCTAAGGGACACAAATCAGGCACAAGAAAAAGAAAAAGCAAAGGAATATAGAATATGTCTGGGAATAAATGCTCTGAAGGCTAAAGCAGGGATGACGGCTGGGAGATGCTGCTGGAGAGGACTGCTCTTGATTTTAAGCAGAGGCCTAAAGAAGGAGGGGGCACCATCCAGGTATTTAGGGCAGGGTGGTCACTTTTCAGGCCAAGAGAGCATTACTCCAATGGCCCAAGGAGGGGCCCTTAGTGTTTCAGGGACAACAGGAAGTCAGGGGTAGAGCAGAGCCTAGGAGGGCCTGGGTCTGAGTAGCAGATGGGCTCAGAGGACATGACCCATGGTTTACACTAAAACCCCTACTTTCCTTCTGGGAGTCTGGAATTTGGGTACATACTAGATAGAGGGTTTCTACGTGGCCAGCCTCCAGCAAAAACCCTGCATACCGAGTCTCTAATGAGCTTTCTCAGCAGACAACGCTTAGCACGTGCTGTCACAACTCACTGCAGGAAGAATGAAGAGTGGCCCATGGGACACTCCAGGAGAGGACTCTCGGAAGCTTGTGCATGGATTTCCAGAGATCATCCCATGTGGCTTTTCTTTTGCTGGTTTTGCTTTCTATCCTTTTGCTGTAACAAACTGACTGAGAGTGTAACTAACACCTGAGTCCTGAAAGGCCTGGGGAATTACCAAACCTGGGGTAGGTCTGGGGACCCTAACAGAGGTGTGACAGAGACAGAGGGAACGGGGGAGAGAGAGAGACTGCAAGGAGAAAGCTCAGGTGTCTGACCTCGGGTCTCAGTTCACTCCATGGCAAAACTCTAAGTAGCTTATTTGGAACTTTAAACACATTGAGATTTTAAACTTTTTTTCTTAAAGACAAACACAAGTTCAAACAATAGCAGGTTTGAAAGATAGATGAGTAGGTGGAGCACAGAGGACTTTTAGGGCAGTGGAACTACTCTGTATGACACTGTCATGGTAGATGTGTCAATGCAGGGTCATTAATTCTAACGCAGGTTCAACTCCAGGGAGACGTTGCCGGTACAGGAGTCCGTGTGTGTGTGGGGTAGGGGCTATGTGGGAAATTTCTCTCCTTTCCCTTTAACTGTTACACATGAACCTAAATTGCTCTAAAAAGTTAAATCTATTTTTCTACATGTCAAATAATTTCACTTCTTTAAATGACTAACGGAGTTTAGTGACCATTTCAAATAATGGCCTTTCTGTGTAATTCAAGGTGGGGTCGTGAATGAAGTAAGCTAAGGAGCCTGTTTTCCCCAGGCTACATATCTGCAGGCCTCTAAGAAAAAAAAAAAAACACAACACTCTGTTTCAACGAACTGGTACCCTGGGAATTGCTGTTTCCTATTTGTAGGTATCTTTGAGAGCAGGGGTGTCCAACCTTGTGGCTTCCCTGGGCCACACTGGAAGAAGATGAATCGTCTTGGGCCACACATAAAATTCACCAACACTAATGATAGCTGATGAGCTGAAGAAAAGGTCCATGCATCATGTTTGCAATGTTTTAAGAAAGTTTATGAATTTGTGTTGGGCTGCATTCAAAGCCATCCTGGGCCATGTGCAGCACATAGACTGCAGGTGGGACAAGCTTGTTTTAGACATATACATGAGCTGTCAGTGAAACTTCTGTAATTTAATATTTGCAAACAAGTGAGAGTCACAAATGTAGATTACAATTGACAAAAACTGCAGAGAATGAAAAGCAACAGTAATTATAAGCTTATGAATGTCTGACACATGAAATTGTACATTAATTATAGTTAGACTCTTTAATTTTGAGTCACCCTTAGTCCTATTTTTAAAACTTAACTAAATTCCCCCAAACCCATTCACTGTATCTTAGTGAATACTTAGTGAATTAGAAACCTGAAACAGTACAGAAATCTGAAATGAAAGAGTCCTATAATCACTTCCTTTTTTGATGACAGAAACAAACTCTGATAGAAACCCATCCTTGTAGTTCTTTACGAAGATGAAAGGAAAAAGATTTTGTTAAAACTAGGACATTTCATTTTGACTAAGTTAATCAAATGATGGGTCACAAACGTTACATCATAAGTAACGAAAGCAAGCCAGGGAGAGACCATGCTGATTGGTCAAGTCACCTCTATACACTTACTATTTTTCAAAAGTAAATTAGCATTAATATATGAATTGTTTTGGCAATCTATTAATTCTTTAAATAATGAAGATGGCTTTCAGGAAAACATTATTTATTTATTTTTCAATAAAATACCTGTTTTATCCCCTTCACCTTTTCTTGGTACCCATTTCATTAATTACTTACCTTTCAATGGAAGGTACATCTTGAAGATTATCAGCGTTTTCCAAATAAGGTGAATCAGAATTTTCAATGAAATACAGCATCCAAAAGCCATTCAAAGTTTTCTCTCAAATCACAGGTAAATGAACTTGCTTTTACCCTGCTACTGTTTGTATTCATGATAAGAATGGAATTCTGCATATGAACTCTATCAGGTTGCACTTACAGACATAACTACACAGATAGCAACACACATAGGTAAATACATTCTGTAAAATGACAAACACTGCAACATCATGAGAGTCATTCCATCAAAATACCCATTTTATCAAAAGTGTAAAAATTACAGAAAAATTGCTTTGAAATACTGCTCATTTGTGTCCATTCAATGGGCTTAGTTTTGACTTCTGTCTCAAAACAGCTGAAACTTACCGTAACAACACATATCTATGATGATTCTTGGATAAACCCAAGCATAAATACCAATGAAAGCAATAAAAATAAGTTTGCCTGATGAGAAACACTGATAATCAAAGTGATGACAGAGAAAAAAAAAATTTAAGTTCTATTTTTGCACCCTGGAGAATACTGCTCACTGAAACCTCTGAGAACCTGAGAGCGACAGAAATTTTCTCTTGATTTTATGAAGTGAAGCAAGTGCTAAGGTAGTTGGAATCTCCTCCAATGCCCCGTGTGCAATTTCTCTGAACTTAAATAGCTCCGTGTAAGTAAAATAAGTCCACAGAGAAGACTATGATACGATATCTTAAACTATTGTACGGGCATGAGATGTGGTGGCACTGGGTTGAACAGCGCCCCCTAAAAATTCACATCCATCCAGAACCAGAGAATGTGACCCGATTTGGGAATGGGTCTTTACAGATGTCATCAAGTTAAGCTGAGGTCCTACTGCATTCCCATGGATGGGCTTGAATCAAATGATCAGTGTCCTCACAAGAAGAAGGACATTTAGGCAGACACAAAGAGAAGAAAAGGCACGTGAACATGGAGGCAGAGACAGGAGTTACACACCACAAGCCTATTTCTTTTCCACCAAATGAAAAGATTTATGGAAGTATCTCACAAGCTTTCAGAAAACATCATTTTCAATTCAACCAATTTTTTTAATAAATTATATAAAGTGCCGATTCCTTGGGCTAGGCCTTGTGAAAAATAGAAAATATTGAGTATCTTCCCTTAAAGCAAGCAACTATTAAGTATGAACAAAATCTTGAGTATGATAATAATTCTCAGATACTCCATCAAAGTAACAGTCTAAATTCAAACAGAAAGACATGTAAGTGACAGAAGAAGGTACGTTATTATAGTCTGTGAAATTGTAAACAAATTATTAAACCCTGGAATGGGTAAACAGGTTTCCGCAGAGAGTAGATACTCAGAAAGCATTTAATAAATTAGTAGAATTTTAATTAAAAATTATATTAGGATTATGAATGTTGATATCTTTGCAAGCTTAACATTCATAGTTCTAAATAATAACTCTGCATATCCAATGAATCTATATTAAATCAAAAATGTTTTAATTCAAGGAGTTAAATACATATGTCTATTCAAGACTTGGTTCATTTATTTGACGAATACAGTAGATGCTCAGTTAACCAGCACCCATGAGGCACTCTCTCCTACCTGACTCTGTAAGGCCACTGACCTCCCCCAGTCTCTTGGGAAGAGGACAACAGAGGGTCCCTGGTCTGTGGGTGTGTGCATGTGCCACTCCGCAGTGGACACAGCAGCTGGCCCTCAAACCCCAGGTTTGGAAAGCTACAAAACTCACCCTGGGAAATCAGCAAAAGGGAAAAAAGCCCACCGTAGCCCTCCCAGGTGACCTTCACTAATCTCCCCTCTTATCCAAGACCAGACAGGCATGGAAGGGTTTTCCCGGTATCGGAGCAAAGTCCCAAATGTGAACAACAGGTACCAAAAGCAAAGCCGAAGAAACAAATCAGTCAGGGAGAAAAAAACCTTAAATCAATGATTCCAACAAGATAAACTCCTACTTCCACGCCAAGAGAACAGGAGCCTGTCAACAGAGCATCCAGAGAAACAAAAACAAAACCACCAGACACGTGCCTGTAAAACGGAAACCACGCCAGCACAAATCGGCTGAGGAAACTTCTGACAGTGAGACGAACAGACAAGGAAATAAAAAAGCAGATCCGAGAAGAAAAACCAAAAATTTAAAACCAGTGCAGGAGGAGGACCATCCCCGCGCAGTCACAGATCCCGAAAGTCAAAGACAGGTGGGAGACAGCGTTTGAAAAGAAATGCCCCGAAATTGAAGGCATTCGTTACAGACGCCTGAGGTATAACCCGAGCTACGGAAGACAGGTGCCCCGCAAGGCGTACACAGCGAAATCTCAGGCCAGTGGAGGAAGGGGACAAAGGAATGACACTCGGGTCACGCTGAGCTGCCCGGGCCGGATGAGAACGCTCGGTCCGCTGTGTAGAAATGGGCCGGGGGCTGTCCCCTGGAACCAGAACAGAGCCACAAAGGACTGAAGTACACACCGACCGACTGCCGTCCACTGTTCTGGGGGATGCCCAGCATCCACGGTTCATGCTACAACGTGGGCAGAGGAGCTGACTAGGATCCCCGTTCTTCTTACGAGTAACTGGTTCGTGACGTCACCTATCCTGGTCCCTTGCACACTGAGGAGAAGTCACGCCATCCGGACATCTTCTCCTCCAAACAGCCAGAACACAGCCTCTGCTAACATAACTAGGATTGCGCGTTGCTTCTTGTATTTCGTGAAAATCAAGTAACATTTAGAAAAACATCACACACAGGTGGGAACACTACCAAGAGAAGCAAGGAAATGATTCTTCACTATGGCACTCTTTAAAGGCCTCACATTTCAAAATAAAAATGATGGTTTCAGGGGTGAAAGAAGTGATCAGATTTGTGCATTTAAATTACAGCAGTGCCTGGGCGCTCATGGGTACCTTGGTACTCGTCGTCGGTGGGCTCTGGGAGGTGCCCCGAGGACCAAACAGACGAGTTTCAAAGGTGTGACTGCACTCATAAGGCCACGGTGAAGGCGGTGACAGGGGGAGGGCTGGATCAAGGAGAGGCGGTGGGGACAGATCGGTTACAAAAGAGAAAATGCCGTTTTCCGTTATTAGCATTGTTTGGTGGTGGTTGTTGCAGGGGGAGGCTATCACAGAAAGGGAGGGAAGGAGTGAGGAATGAGGATTCGGTCAGTTAGCCAACAAATGCCCATGATAACGTTCAGTCAGAGACCGCTGCCGCTGACGACACAGCACAGTTCCACGGTGCCTCTCCTACGCTAGGCTCAAACGTGACTTCAGAACATAATCACATAACTAGTTTCGCAAAGAGTGTATTTATAAGCTCAACGTCACCAAGCAGAGTCCAGGACCTCGGGATAAATGACACGCAGGATGCCAATGCTCCATCCCCAGCTCTCGCCGCATGTGGCATCTTAATTTCACCTCCCAGGTCGGCTTCCCCACACGAGCAGCCCCGGGCCCTCTCCAAAGCGGAAAGGTACGTCAGAGTCCGCACTCCAGCCAATGAAAGGTGCGAAGGGGCTTTCCCACGCAGTCACGTGCCCAAGGGTCGGTGCTGCTTGTACGATGTCCCCGGATCTGAATGGGTCCCTCCTGGCCAGAGCTGAACAGGCAGCTCCATGTAACTTCTGAGCGTAATTTTCAAAGTGTTAAGAGCCCCGTGATCCATTGCAGCAAGAGTATGTTTCTTCCCTGTTCTATAAATTATTAGCTCCTAGAAGAAGGCCTCATATCCAACAGATACTCATACACATTTCTTGAGCCATCAAGGAAACTGAACCACCAAGAAAGGCATCGTTTTTCTATTCTTTTTACCAAACAAATATCAAAGACAGGCTCGCTGTATTTGTGAGGAAGTGAAAATGAGATTTCTACAATAATGCATTAAGGAGAAAAACACACACCCTAAAACATTTTAATCTGTATCCTGTCACATGAGGCTTTGTAAAGATCACAAAACACAGCAAAATGGAACCGCTGACATTTCAAACATTTAAAAAGGAAACAGGCCAGGGAGGCAGCTGCTGCTGTTGCTTTTGGGTTTGTTTGTTTGTTTGTTTTTTAAATACTGGGAAATGACTTGGTGTAGGGAACTTTCTTCACACAGTTTAGTCTTGACCAGAGCAGGCGAACCGCTCTGATCTAGGTCTTACCTTAAATACTTCCATCGGAAGAGGAGACTTGGCAGCATTAATAAGGGATTTTTCCAGAACACATTTCCACTCAGAGACCATCTTCAAAGGATAGATTTCTGTATCAACAGCAAACCACATAAGAGTTTAAGGACGAAAATGTTCGACTGGGTGGTTCTCTCTTGAATTTTATCTCCCCAGGCTTTCATACTAAGCTGGCTCGCTGAGCAACCCTAAGACTTCACCCCCTCCTGCCCACCATAAAAAGACACCTGCTAAATGGATTTTTCTGAACTTAAATCGCAACTTGGGATTCTGCTTTCAGAAATGAAGAATCAACTTAATACGGCTCTTCTGCGGGGAGCATTTGCAGGCCCTCTGCTGGCACTCTGTGAGTAATTTAATGGTATAAATCACGTGAGCCACGTTTTCAGTCATGCACGGCCCCCACCTTCTACATAGTACCTGCCAAGTTAGAGCCACTGATGAAGAACGTAGGATCTGATAAATCGCTAAACTAGCAATGACTCTGGCCTGACATTTTCAGTTATTATAGCACATTTTTCACTGACTCTCTAGGCTCTCCTACACTAAAAATAGTCCACGTGAGTCAGGAACTTTATTAAAGGGTAAATCAGAATTTACCAACCAAGTTTAATATTTACATTTGAAATGCCAATAACACACCCCACGTTGCCCATGCTTTTCCCCTGGTGGGGGGCGGAGGAGGGTAGGGGGAGAGAGGGGCTTATGAATGGAGGTTAGTTACACTGTCCAAATACACAATTAAAAGCAAAAATCAGTTGAGCATGGTGTGCTGCTCACCAACTGCTGACATTGCAAGGGAATTTTATGATCTGATTGCAACAGATTTAAGACCTTATCCAAACAGATTTGCAGAAGCATTCACTTGAAGTAGATAGGTTGATACCTGCCCTATATCAAGCCGGCTACCTCCAACAGACAGGTGGGGTATGAATATGAATCTAAGCACAGTTAAAAGGCAACTTTAAACCTTTCAGGCTGTATTTTTAATTTCTTGCATGTCTACTTTTCAGCATGGAGCCATCGATTCTGATCCTCCCCGAGGCTGACCTCACCTTGAGCATGAAGCCTCCATGGTTTAGCATTTATTTAGGGCTTTTCAGACTACCACAACTATGGAAGGCGGAAGAGGCTGCCAGGGCGAGCCTGGTTACCAAGGCTCTGCCCACTCTGCTCACTGTCACTGACACCAGGACACACAAAGGGTCCTTAATAGCTAAGTAGGCTCCCCGTGTATGTATAGTCTAGAATCCTTTGTAGCATTTCATTTACACTCGTCTAAGCCCGGGAATTTTTGGAGAACACAGTGGGGCCCCATAAATACTCTCTACAGGGAATACATGAGTGGTCCCTCCAAACTCCCAGGTGTAGGGGGTAGTGCTGAGAAGAAATCACTTATCAAATAAGAAGAGGGACCAGGGTGCAGAGCCCTCTAATTTGTCCCATGAGGGGTAGAAGGGTCCCTTGGAATGTCCTAGTGGTTCAGCTCAGGGACACGGATGGCATCACAGTCTCAGTGAAGGGGGAAGTGATTCTGGGGGCTCCAGAGAGTGAATCCCAGAGGACAGCAAGTGCAGCCGTTCCAAAGGCACCCGGCTTTAGGGACAAGGACAACGGGCCTTCCAAGGTGACAAGAACAAATCTGCTTTTCCAGAGTCCTGGAAGTCTGACTGGGGTTCCACGTTAGCATGGTAGGAGAAAGAGTCATGAGGAAGGATGGCGATCTCCAAAGACCGGACCAAAGGGCAGGTCTGCAGACAGAAAGGGGAAAGCAAATGTCCCCTGCGTGGGTGCCCTGAGCTCCTGCACTCTGTCACTTCATCTCTGGGGACGGGAGGAGAGGCAGAGAAGAGGGTAAAAGGAGAGTGGTCCGGAAAAAACCACACAAAGCAGGAGCCATGAAAGCCCCAGGGGGCCAAGGCGAGTTGCAGCCTTTCGGAACTGAAAGAGGGGATGGGCAGACCCCAAGTCGTCCAGAGGCTCACCAAGTCACCCCAGGTAGCTGAGCCCTTGGTCCCCTGATGCCTGCTACCCATCTCCCGCCAAACCAGAGACAAGTGGCACAGGAAGCCCAGTGCAATGGACTGAATGCTCACATCCCCCACCCCCTGCCCTGACTAAATCCCTAAGTGAAAGCTAACCCCCAGTGTGATGGCGTTAGGAGGCAGGGCCTCTGGGAGGTGATCAGGTCATGAGGGTGGGGCCCTTCCGAGTGGGTTTAGCAACCTTATTTAAAAAGACCCCAGAGAGCTTCCTCGTCCCTTCACCATGTGAAGATGCTGTGAGAACACGACCATCTACGAACCAGAAAACGAGGCCTCACCAGACAATGAATGTGCTAGTGCCTTGAACTTGGACTTGAAGCCTCCAGGACAGGGAGGAATAAATGTCTGTTGTTTGTACACTGTCTAGCCTGCAGTACTCTGCTATAGAATGGACCACCCGAGTTTTGCCTCTGTCCTACAGCCTTATACTCTGTCTTCCATCTGAGGCTATTAAATCCCAACCTGGGATCTAACCCCACGGCAAGGCGCACTTCTCTTCTTCAAAGGTGAAAACCAACTGCAGCACTGCCAGGGCGCTCAGCGACATGCCCAGGCTGAACCCCTTGTGGTTTCGATAAGCAGAGAGCAGCGTGCATGCGTGCGATTCATTAGACCAGAGGCACCTGGTCACACTGGTGAGCTCGTGGACACTAAGTAGCACCATTACAAGAACATAAAACATTTTCTTCCAGTGATCGTGTTGCAGGTAACTAAATAGCCTGTATCATGTCAACTTCTGTCGGTGGGGAAGTGAGAAGCAATTACAATCTGTCTGGATTCATCTTTAACTAGAAGCCTAAGTGACAATGAGGCTGCTCGTCTGGCTGACTCAGGGCTAAGTACTGTTTAGCAGCCCAGGTGGCGCCGGCATGTATGAGGTTCACACGGGTAGGGTCTGTGGGGTTCTTGAAAATGTCTTCCAAAGCTCCCCTCACACATCAGGAGCAGACAGGGCAGTACAGCCCTCCACCTGCCTCCCCAAGCCCTGTCAATTATGTCGCCCCAGAAGGCAGACTCGCCTGGTGCCTTCCTTTCCTATAGATATCTTATTCAGTCAGCGCCTATCAGTCAAATATTTACTGAGCACCTACTACGTGCGAGGCGTGACAGAGGCACAGGCTGACAGGTAGAGTGCGTGGATATCCTCTCATGAAAGGTCTGAATGAAGTGAGGGAGTGGGCCCCCCGCCAACAGTGTCCCAACAGAGGGGACACCGGGGGTAAGCTCATGGCACAGAGGGGATCATGGCCAGAAAATAAATGGAGGGGGCATGCTGGGACGGACGGCTGGAAAGCGAGCTGCACGGCTGGCCCTGCGTTCAGCACCGAAGAAAAGACGCTGCTGGGCCTGCCCGGCCTCCGGGGGAGAGCCTGCGTCACTACGGACCTCAGGACGCCACTGGCACCTTCCGGGGTTACCTGCCTGTCACCGTTCTCTCTTCCCTGCCCCTTCCTTCCCTGACGCTGGACTCAACTCACTCCCCGTCACCTCCGTGACACCCGGGTAGCCCCGTGGGTGGGGGAAGCACAGTGGTTTCTTTCTCTCTTTCTGTCTTCCCTGCCCCAAGCTGTTTCCTCTGATTTGCAACAACATGACAATAAACGGCACAATGACGGCAGGTTTCTCACTGGGGGACAGCTGTCACATCCAGCACCATGCTCACGCACTCCGAAGACGACCTCCCCTCCCACGTCCCCTCACCCCTTTCTCTTCCCTCTGTGTGCCCTGGGCAGGTGCAAGCACACTGTGCCCTCCGGGACGTAACAGGAGTAAGTAAAGCCGAAGGAAGAGCTGCGGGGATCTGGGGCAGTGTGGGCGGCGGGCGTGGGGGGCCTGCGGAGAAGGCTGGGCGAGCACAGAGAACCAGCAGGGGCTCATCTCGGCGTCCCCCTCCCCCACTCCTTCCAACTGTCCTCCCCACCGTTAACGCTCATTTATATAAGTAACGGAGTGGGGAGATAAAAAAATGTTTTTACAAAGGAGCCTCATATTTTCTATGCACGCCTGAAATTTTATTCCCACCCACCCATCAGTTAGGGACACAGTGCTCCCATCCACGTCTACCAAGTCACGCCGGGGCTTGCAATTCATTTACACACGAACCCGGAGCACTGGGTTCCAACCCCACGTGGAAGACGTGGCTGGGGTCCCGGGGGGTGGTGTTCTACTGAACACGGTGACAATCCAGCTTGCGTCCCCTAACGACCGCCTGTGCACAGCTCAGCGGGTAACAACCAGTCACCTTCTGAGTGTCCTTTAGCCTTGTATTCTCTTCTTCCCACTCATACCCTTTCTTGCTGACCATTTAAATGTTCCTTCTAGAGGAGGGATGCCTTTCCCAAAGTCTTTGAGGGCTCTCGCCCACTCTTGCGTGGAATGGACAGCACATGTCCACATAATTACGAAGGCAGGTGAACACACTATCGCTATTGTGTAAAGACAACAAATGATGTGCCCACGTTCCCTAAGTTCCTACCGGACACTTCCCATTCTCACTTTTGAGTCCGAGTCCTAGATTTCACCAGAAAAGAACAATCCAGCGAACTTACGAAGTTACTCGTAATCCTTTGCTTCGCTATCCATTGTTCACACTGGTGTGTATATATATTCCTCCTAAAATTTATAAAGCAATTAGATACTAAGCTAAGATTTATACACTCGACGTTGCACACCAAGTGAATGTCTCCTGCAGGGTTATGAATCCCAAGGCAAACGTGAGCTTAGATCTCTCCTCACGAGGCTGACGAGCCCTCTGTATCAAAGTCCAAAATTATGACACAGGGTATAAATGGATTTCTTGGCTGCTTCTCACAATGTTGACAACAATAATTCTCATAAAAAGACCGTGTTACATGTCTACGCGCCTGTCAAATTCAACAGAAATGCAAACACGCGAGCTTCAGAAACAGGGATTTTTTCAATTAAAGCCTTGAGTGACAGATAGAGGAAATCTAACTTCTCAGCTCCATTGACTCGAGATTACTAGGGGCATCTAACAAGGGAGGAAAAATCTCTGGCAATTTTAATAAATCAAAGACCCACATCTCTGCTTCCAATATACCTACGAAATCAACCAGAATAAAAAAAAAAGAGAATTTCTAGAAGAAATGAGTATTTCTTCTTGGGCATCTTTAATTCTACAAGGACCCACTTTTTTGTTCAGAAGCTGTCCATCAAAAGGTTCACAAGGCCAGTAAAGGACAGCAGAGGGAATGAGACAAGGGACCTGGAATTTCATTGCCGTGCATTCCCCCACCAGCTGGGTGACCTTGGACAAGTAGCTTAACCCCAGTCTCAATTTTTCCTGCTGTGAAAGGAAATGTTCACCCCAAACATAGAGCAGTGCTTTGGAATCAAAATAAACAGCATGGCAGATGTTAAAACCACCTCGCACACACAGCGAACATGCAAGAGCCGTTATTTTGTAAACACTGAGATTACTGCCCACTTAGATGTGTCAGAAAGCGTAATGCACTATTCTATCCAATCAAGTCTGGGGAGAGTCACAGTGCATTTGAAGGTAATTCAAATCTTTGATGTGCCAGGGGATAAAGCATGATTATTTTTTTTTCTCTTTGCTTTTTCCAGGCGGGTCTGAACAAATTAAACAATGATAAGCATTTGGTTTGGATATTCAGATAGATGGGTGGATGGACAGATGACGGGTGGATCAGTGGATATGTATGTAAGTGGGTGAGTGAGTGGACAGATGGATCAGTGGATGTGCAAGTGGGTGAGTGAGTGGACAGATGGATCAGTGGATGTGCAAGTGGGTGAGTGAGTGGACAGATGGATCAGTGGATGTGCAAGTGGG